>OX602135.1:4259902-4269902 GCA_951449985.1 Falcaria lacertinaria
TTTGTTGTCGCTTGGCGGCTGTCAGTTGTCAGTTTGACGCTTGACTTACGTCACTCGTCTGTGACGTCACGTGTTGGTGTTGCCAGGGTGAGGAAGTTTCCCGAACATAAGGGAAATTCATTACACGAACTCCCCATTAAAAGATAGGTTATGTCGGACGAAAAGGCGAGGCAGCGCCAGCACGAGATCGTGCAGGCTGAAATGGCCCGCCGGGAGGCTGAATTGGAGGAGTTGGCGCAGATGGAGCGGGAGGCGGGTTTTTCCCCCCGCGTTTCCATTGCAAGGACCCCACCCAAGGCAGGGACGGTTGCCCCCCAGCCGAAATCGGGGACGTTGGACCCCCCGCAGCCTAAACCAGGTACGTCTGCCCCCCCTCAGCCAAAGCAGCCTCCATTGGCGGCGACCAAGCCGATGGTGTCGACCCCCAAGGCGCCCCCCCAAGCACAGCGCAAGGTACGTAGGTACCTCACTTCGCCCGAGGAGGTGGCGGGGGCGGTGGAGAAGCGGTTGCGGGCCGTGCGGGCGGACGTGGCAGCCCCCCCGGTCGGAGGTATCCTTACCGGAGGCCAAGCCAAGCCCCGCCCTGCCGCTGCCGCGCCCTCCCCCGCCGCACCCGTCGCCCCCGCAGATCCGCATGTATCCGTGCAGACCTCTGTCGTCGAGGACGACGAGGAAGTCGAGGCTGTCGAGGCCTCCCCGGCCCCGGTTTCGGAGCCGGTCTCTGGTCCCGCCCCCCTGGGAAAATCTGACGAGCAGCTGTTAGGAGAGGTCCACGACCACCTTAACGAAATTACAAGCACGGCCAACGTTGTTGCGACAGGCAACAAATACAAGCTGAACTCCGGGGAGCGTGACCAGATATGGTCTTCTAGCCAGGCTATCCTGGCCGCGTTCGCTGCCCTGGAGATACGGCTAGCTGATGCAAGGCGTGAAGCCACTGAGCTTAGGCTCAGACTGGCACAGAATGAGCTTGCCAGTGCTCGGCTTGCCGCGATCTCTGGGAGCGCGGGTCCGGTGGCCCCTGGTGTGGTGCCGTCGCCCCCGGCTCGGCCACAATACTCAGCAGTGCTGAAGCGTCCAGCAGGACTCGCCCCCGTCGCCGTTTCGGCGTCGCCGGATCAGGCTGTCTTGTTTTACCCGTCTTGCGACGAAATTACAACCAGTGAAGGCACTAAAAAAGAACTGCAGGACAAGATTAAGCCCGGAGCCATGGGCATTGCTATTAGCAACGTTCGCAAGATAGGTAAAGCCGGTATAGCCGTACATACGGCGACTGCAGCGGCGGCCAAAAAGCTGCGAGATGCTGCCCCCTCCACCCTTAGGGTGGCCGAGCCGAGGCCGAGGGCCCCACTGGTGGCCATCAGGAACCTGCGTTCGGATCCCGACGGCGACACGGTTCTGCGCGACCTTCTGTCGATCAACCTGCCGGCAGGTGAGTGGACGGAGGATCGCCTCAAGAAGGAATGCCGGGTGGCATTCAAGAAGGGCGTCAAGGGTCATCGTACCACTGTCGTCCTCGAATGTTCGCCCGCCCTGCGCGACGAGCTGGTCGTCCGCCTCGGCTCAGTCTTTATAGGCTGGGACGAGGCGAACGTGTGCGACTACGTTCGGGTGACCTGTTGCACCAAGTGTCAACAATATGGTCACCCCGAAAAATTCTGCCGCGCAGGGACGGAAACCTGCGGTAAGTGTGGCGAGGTGGGACACCGCAGGGAGACCTGCGAGTCATCCACGGCATGTTGCGCCACGTGCAAGCGCTTCAAGCGTAAGGACGCGGATACGCACTCCACGGAGCATTCGTCGTGCCCAGCGCGTATCTACGCGGAGCAGCAGTCGGCCAACATGACCAAATATGGATAAGTTTCGGTCCAGAATAAACTTTGGACAGTTAAATCTGGCTGGTTCCGGGGAGGCCACACTGGAGCTACTGCGGATTGCTGGCGAGCTCCAGCTAGACCTGGTGCTTGTCCAGGAGCAGTACGCTGCTGCCGGAGTCCCGGGGCTGCTCCAGTATGGTGACTCCCCCAGGGCGGGGGTGTTAGTTGTCGGTCGCGATATCGTGGCCACCCTCCTGCCGGACTTGTGCACGGAGCATTGCGTCGTGGCTCAAGTGTCGTGCGGTACTTCGAGCTACTATGTAGTCTCGATGTACTGCCAATACAGTCACGACATAGCCCGGCACCTCGAACACCTCATCCGTGTTCTCGACCGGCTGGCGGGGAGGCCAGTGATAATAGGTATGGACAGCAACGCGCACTCGCCTCTCTGGTTCTGCGACCGCGCGCAGTATGTGGGCAGAGGACCCGACTCCGAATACAGACGGACGCAAATGGAAGGCGTCATATTTGGTAAAAATCTTTTGCTGCACAATCGAGAGGGTCAGCCGCCCACATTCTGCGGTCCCAATGGCCGGTCAAATGTCGACTTGACTTTGACCACCAGGGGGGTCTCAGTGTCGGGGTGGACGGTGCGCGAGGCTGTCAGCCTGAGCGACCACCAACTGATTACCTTCGGCCTGGATTTGGGTCCACGCAGCGGGCCGAAGGATGGCCCGGATCCAGTGCTCTCTTTTCGCGAGAGGGGAGTGGACTGGTCCTACTTCCGGGCGACGTTACAGCTGCGCATTGGCAAGCTGAATTTCCGCAGATCAGCAGACGCGGTGTGCTCGCAACTAACAGAAATTCTGATAGAGACAGCATGGCAGTGCCTCGGCGAGCGGAAGGAGCGGGATTCGGGAGGGTATGAATGGTGGACCCCCGCGCTGGACAGACTACGACGCTGCGTCTACCGGGCGCGGCGTGAGTGGCAGAGCTCCCGCAAGCGCGACTCCGTCGGTGACCCGTCTCTGCATGCAGACCTCGTAGCAGCTAGAAACACATACAAGCTAGCTATGAGGGATGCGGAGGCGGATCACTTCAAGCGTTTGGCCGACTCCGGCAATAGTGACCCCTGGGGTCTAGCTTATAGGGCTGCCTCGGGTCGCGTGCGCCCTCCGCGCAACATCCTCCACGGGGTCGTGCTTGCGGGCGGTTCTTCGACCGGCGCGGCGGACACCATGTCGACCCTCCTGACTACTCTCTGCCCCGACGACAATCCGGCAGTCGACACGATGCACCACAGGCAGGTGAGGCTGGCGGCCGCCATCGCCCCATCCGGGGTGCCTTCGGACCCGCCAACCCGCCACATGCTCAACAGCGTGATAGCCGGGTTGCCTAACACGGCTCCGGGCCTCGATGGGCTCACGGCGCGAATTATTAAGCAAGCGTGGGCAGCTGTGCCCGAGGAAATCCTGCGGGCATTCGCGCTGTGCGTCACCGAGGGCACTTTTCCGGAGGCGTGGAAGGTGGGCCGACTAGTCGTGCTGCCTAAGGGTAATGGCAAGCCCCTATCCGATCCCAAGGCCTACCGCCCGATAACTCTATTGTCGGTTCTCGGGAAGATCTTGGAGAGGCTCATCATTCGGTGCAGCCCTTGCCTGCACGAGGGGGTCTCGGAGGCTCAGCACGGGTTTGTTCGCGGCCGCTCCACGGTCTCGGCACTGAAGTCGGTGCTCGACACCGCTGGGGCGACCGGGGACAAATACGTGCAGCTCGTATTCCTGGACATCTCGGGTGCGTTTGACAACGCATGGTGGCCGATGATACTGCTCAAGGCCAAGCAGACCGGCATTGCCCCCAACATCTACCGCCTGCTGGTGGGTTATTTCTCCAACAGGCGAGTGGGCCTTATCGTCGGTCACCTGCAGAGTTGGAAGATTAGCACCATGGGATGTCCACAGGGATCAGTCCTAGGACCCATCCTGTGGAATCTCCTCCTGGACGACTTATTACGCATTCCAAGGCCGAGCGGAGTGAGTATGGTCGCCTACGCGGACGACGTGACTGTGGTGGTGGAGGCCTCATCCCGCGCATCTATAGAGGGTAAAGCGGCTGTAGCCCTAGCTGCCGTGTCCGATTGGGGGACCAGGAACAGGCTGTTTTTCGTCAGCCAAGTCCCAGACCATGACGATCCACGGCAGGCTAAAACGCGCACCTACCATCAAGATGGATGGGGCCTCCATCCCCGCCGTCACGACCGCTAGGGTTCTGGGCGTCCATGTGGACGAGGCTAGGTCCTACGCGCCGCATGCGTCCATAATCGGTGCTAAGGGTAGTTCAGCCTTCGGGAAGATGTCAAGGATGTCTGCATCCTCCTGGGGGCTGAGGTACAAAGCCCTCAAAATCCTGTACCAGGGCACATATGTCGCCATTGTGACCCACGCTGCGGCCGTATGGTACCGACGCTCGTCCTTGCATGTCGTGCGCAGTTTGCTGCTCCGCTCGCAACGACCAGCCTTGACGTTGTTGACCAAAGCGTATCGCACCACGAGTACGGCAGCGCTCCCGGTACTTGCGGGGGTGCTGCCGGCCGATCTAGAAGTCCAACGTCACGGACGCGTCTGGGAGGAGACCGCGGGCCTCGTGGGCCGGGAACGTACCCGGAAACGAGCCCAGATCTGGGGGGAGGTCATTGCTCAATGGCAAGAGCGTTGGGAGCGCAGCGGGGACGGGAGGGAATTATTTAAATTCTTTCCCGTGGTCGCTGTGCGTCTCAAGCGCGGGTGGGTGGAGCCGAACTACGTGCTGTCCCAGTTGCTCGCCGGCCATGGGTGTTTTCGCGATCGACTGCACAAGCTCGCTCTGTGCGAGTCACCCGTCTGCCCCTGCGGGGATTCGGCCGAGACCAGGGACCATGTTCTCTGGGAATGCGCGCTGTACCAGAGCGAGAGGGGCGTAATGCTTAGTAACCTCGCCCGCTCGGAGGTGGGTCCGGTCTACTTCGACGACTTAATCTCGTCGAGGGAGAACTGGGGCCTCCTGGCTGCATTTGCCCAAGCGTGGCACTACAAACGGAAACTGCTAGAATGACGCGGACAAAGTTTCAACAAAATTCAGACTCCAGTGTCTGCTGCGGCACCGAAGTACCTTGTGCTGTTTGTCCAGCCCCAGAAGGGGGAGAGTGGCATCGAAAAGGGACAACTAAATATTTGTAGTGCCTGCTCGTAATGAGAGCGCTGCGTGACTTTCCGCAGTGCTGTCTTTGCGAGCGGTCACGCGATTCGCTCCGTATGCCGAAAGGCGGGAAGGAGCATGGGAGGTGGTGGGTCTATGTCCCTATCTACTATCTAGCGAAACCACAGCCAAGGGAACGGGCTTGGGAGAATCAGCGGGGAAAGAAGACCCTGTTGAGCTTGACTCTAGTCTGGCATTGTAAGGAGACATGAGAGGTGTAGCATAAGTGGGAGATAGTTTACGCTATCGTCGCTGAAAAACCACTACTTTCATTGTTTCATTACTTACTCGGTTGGGCGGAAGCGGTGCGCGGTCGATTATATCGGCGTGCGCACGGTGTTTCGTTCCAAGCGTGCAGAGTGGTGATGTGGCGGCAACGCTCATCGCCGTACAACTCCCGCGTGATCCGGTTCGAGGACACTGCCAGGCGGGGAGTTTGACTGGGGCGGTACATCTGTCAAAGAATAACGCAGGTGTCCTAAGGCCAGCTCAGCGAGGACAGAAACCTCGCGTGGAGCAAAAGGGCAAAAGCTGGCTTGATCCAGATGTTCAGTACGCATAGGGACTGCGAAAGCACGGCCTATCGATCCTTTAGTATAAAGAGTTTTTAGCAAGAGGTGCCAGAAAAGTTACCACAGGGATAACTGGCTTGTGGCAGCCAAGCGTTCATAGCGACGTTGCTTTTTGATCTTTCGATGTCGGCTCTTCCTATCATTGCGAAGCAAAATTCGCCAAGCGTTGGATTGTTCACCCATCAAAAGGGAACGTGAGCTGGGTTTAGACCGTCGTGAGACAGGTTAGTTTTACCCTACTGATGGCTTGTCGTTGCGATAGTAATACTGCTCAGTACGAGAGGAACCACAGTTTCGGACATTTGGTTCATGCACTCGGCCGAGCGGCCGGTGGTGCGAAGCTACCATCCGCGGGATTATGCCTGAACGCCTCTAAGGCCGAAGCCAGCCTAGCCGAATCCGGCAAGGATATGCTCACTGTGGAGCCCCGAGAGTCGGGAGGCTCTAAACAATGTGACTTTACTAGTCGCGCTTCACTTTGTGAGGTGCGACGTCGAAGCCCATTTGGACCACGGAGATCGGTGCGGTCGGTTTTAACACGTGCATCACGGCTCCGAAGGTTCGAATTTACCTCAGTTCGATGTCGGGGCTCGGAATAGTCTGTAGACGACTTACGTTCCTGGCGGGGTGTTGTGCTCGGTAGAGCAGCGTCGTGCTGCGATCTGTTGAGACTCAGCCCTACGCCAGGTGATTCGTCCGAGGACGATGACTACTCTACTATACTATATTAAGATTTCGTCGCTTCGTCGCGTAGTCGCTTGCGCTCGCGATGCGTGTTCAATGGCGCAAAAAAATTTCATTACACGAACACCTAGATTCACATTTATCTGTGACATTTTGCTTTTAATATTTTTTCTCGTCTCCGCGACCGACGAAATTTTTTGACCATTTCCTTTTTTGCCCCGACGTTTGTTGCGTTGGTTGCTTACGCACAAATATTCATTACACGAACTCCTCACATATTCATTACACGAACCACGAACCGCGAACAGCGAACCGCGAAAACCGCGAAAGACACGGACACGAACACACTAACTAGACACTCGTATCGCATCGCACCGCACCGCACCGCACCGCACCGCACCGCACCGCACCGCACCGCACCGCACCGCACCGCACCGCACCGCACCGCACCGCACCGCACCGCACGCACGCTGCCTATATGTTACATCTTGTACATGTTACATCGTCGACACATTATTCGTACGAGTATACTTACCTACTACTATACATATATCACTACACTCAGTATCATAAATTATATCACACCACACCACACCACACCACGCATACATACATACATACATACATACATACATACATACATACATATATATTACATTATCTCTTGAAGTACTTACTGACTATGCGCATACGCACTCTCACTTTGTGCTGCTGCGCGCTCGATTCACTCGACACACACACACACACACACACACACACACACACACACACACACGCGCATAAATAAATAAATAAATAAATAATATAATTATCAGGTTCGTGACATGACATATTCGTCGTTACACACTTGTAGTGTTCTGCGCACGTGCATATACGAGCGTACATCCCATTCTATAGATACGCATATATGTGTCAGTGCGCATACCATATGCGCGTTGGCCGTTGAACACAAACAAAACACGCGAACGCGCAGCAAACACAACTGGCGATGTATTTACAAGAGAGAGAGAAACAACAAATATAGTTAATTTTCGATCGTGAAATTGTGTTTTCGAACATATTACACTTTCACGATTTCAGATGAGCTATTGTAGATTGATCCCTTTACTAAAAAAACCAGTCGGACGGGAATCAATAAAATCTTTGAAGGCGATTTGGACTGCCCCATCGGAGTTGAATTTTTTCCCTTGCAAGAAGTTATCCAAATTTCGAAAAAAATGGTAATCTGTTGGAGCAAGGTCCGGGGAGTACGGAGGATGTCTTAGACTTTCCAATTGAAGCTCTTCTAATTTAGTAGCCGTCTGTAGCGCAGTGTGTGGTCTAGCGTTGTCGTGAAGCAGCAGTGGCGTGGAGCGATTGACCAGCCTAGGTTGTTTAGCCGCTAGCTTTTCCATCATGGTTTGCAATTCCTGACAATAGACATCAGCCGTAATAGTCTGGCCAGATTTGAAAAAACTGTAATGAACAATACCGGCACTAGTCCACCAAACGCTTACAAGTAACTTTTTTGGGGTTAATTTTCGCTTGGGGCAGGATTTGGCTGGCTGGCCAGGATCTAACCATTGCGCTGAGCGCTTCCGATTATCGTAAAGAACCCATTTTTCATCACAGGTAATGATTCGGTTTAAAATACCTTCATTATTGTGCCGGTTTAGTAATGTAACGCAGCAGTCGACGCGCGTTTGCCGGTTTGTTTCAGTCAATTCGTGAGGTACCCACCTTTCAAGCTTTTTAATCTTCCCAATTTGCTTCAAGTGAATTAAAACAGTTTTATCACTAACATTGCAGCCTGCAGCTAACTCGGACGTGGTTTGCGATGGATCCGCTTCCACAATAGCCTTCAACTCTTCATTATCAACTTGAGTCTCAGGCCGTCCACGGGGCTTGTTCTGCAGGTCGAAATTTCCAGAACGAAAACGTTGGAACCAAAAACGAACTGTGTTTTCTTTTGCAACACGACCGCCATACACATCATTCACCCTTCGAGTTGTTTCCGCAGCACTAGTGCCACGGCGGAACTCGTACTCGTAAATAATGCGATATTTAAGGTTTTCCATTTTGTAAAATGAGTGACGCAAACAGAAAAAAACAGAAGAAAAAAAACAAATGAATGACGATCATCGAAGCACAAATACATGAGTCTATAGCTGTACAAATTTGAATTTGGAATTCCTTACCAAAGAGGAGAAATTCGTGATTAAAGTGGCCAGTACGAAAAACGCCAATTTCATATGTAAGGACCTAATATATTACATCAAAGGAACTAAATGACACTTTACTGATGTGTATTAAGCTAGTTCAGGAGAGCGAATTTGTATTCGAAATAAAGCAGTTAAAGACTCGAGGATGTGTATCTAAGAAGAGTAGCTTGCGTACTCTTTGTCCCTTTCTTGACGAAAAAGGGATAAAAAGAGTAGGTGGACGCATAGCTCAGTCGGACTCTGGTTACGATACGAAATATCCGATAATCATGCCTGCTAAACATCATTTTACCAAGCTCATCATTGTCGACGCTCATTATCAAACTCTTCACGGCGGTCCACAGATTATGTTAAATTACCTCAGAGCGAAATATTGGATTTTACGTGTTAAGGAACGTATCAAGAAATGTTACCGTGAATGTGTCACTTGTTTGAGATATTCATCGAGGAAGTCTACTCCACTGATGGGACTTTTCACACGCTCGGCACGCTCGGCACGCTCGGCGCACGACGAGTGAATGACGAGCGCGGTCTTCTCGCGCGCGCGACACTTGTTACGGTGTCGCACCATTTGAACGTTCTCTATAAAAACGCCGAGACCTAATAAGGATTTAATCACAATTGTAATTTCGTTTAACACTTTCGCGCGCGTATTATAATAAATATAATACACACATTATCGAACAATTTACGCCCGGTACTTTAGAGTCGGAACCCTCCGATGCGGAAGATAGATAATTTTGAGTATGCACAACGCCACCGTTTCACGATAACATACATTTTTTATGTATATCGCTAAACAATGAGTATCGTATCGAGGAACGATCGTTAAACACGGAAACACGAGACGGACGCGCACAATGAACGCCGCCACATTATAACCGTCGATCGACACAGTTGATCAACAAGAAGAACAACAAACACAAACCAGAGGTATGAACTCACACACAACTTGGACGACAAATTGTTAGAGAGATAGAGACTACAATAGCTCATCTGAAATCGTGAAAGTGTAATATGTTCGAAAACACAATTTCACGATCGAAAATTAACTATATTTGTTGTTTCTCTCTCTCTTGTAAATACATCGCCAGTTGTGTTTGCTGCGCGTTCGCGTGTTTTGTTTGTGTTCAACGGCCAACGCGCATATGGTATGCGCACTGACACATATATGCGTATCTATAGAATGGGATGTACGCTCGTATATGCACGTGCGCAGAACACTACAAGTGTGTAACGACGAATATGTCATGTCACGAACCTGATAATTATATTATTTATTTATTTATTTATTTATGCGCGTGTGTGTGTGTGTGTGTGTGTGTGTGTGTGTGTGTGTGTGTGTCGAGTGAATCGAGCGCGCAGCAGCACAAAGTGAGAGTGCGTATGCGCATAGTCAGTAAGTACTTCAAGAGATAATGTAATATATATGTATGTATGTATGTATGTATGTATGTATGTATGTATGTATGCGTGGTGTGGTGTGGTGTGG
>OX602135.1:4274902-4516865 GCA_951449985.1 Falcaria lacertinaria
GCGTACCGCGGGAACACCGTCAACAGCGCGATCGAGCGCGCAATGTGAATTTTGTTTTTATACAGCCGGCCCTCAGACAGGAGTGGTCCTGGATGTGTCTCCACGGACCGCAATGTGCGTTCGAAATGTCGATGTTCAAATGTGTCCTGCAGTTCACACTATGACGCGCAGTTAACTGCGTTCTTCATCGACCCGCGAGCCAAGTGATCCACCGTCCAGGGTAATGGTTTGTTTTTATTTTGAAATAAAAAAAAAAAAAAAAAAAAACAATTATTTGTCTCAGAATCTCTGAACGGCACACGCTAGCTAGCTAGCTTGCGACGCACCATATCAAAATTTCTGAACCGCTTGCTACGATTCACATACAACGCAAATAACCGAAGTTATATACGCGTGCCGTACGTAATTCGTTGCGAACTCGTGATGCGGATTTCGATCAGTCTACGTTCGTTATATATATCTTTGGATTGTTTCACACGCGACGAACGCGATACGCAAATAAATGCATACACGTACGCACACACGTTAATGATCCTTCCGCAGGTTCCCCTACGGAAACCTTGTTACGACTTTTACTTCCTCTAAATGATCAAGTTTGGTCAACTTCCCAGCAACGCCGACGGCCGTGAAGCCACCGCGTGTCGGTCCGAAGACCTCACTAAATCATTCAATCGGTAGTAGCGACGGGCGGTGTGTACAAAGGGCAGGGACGTAATCAACGCGAGCTTATGACTCGCGCTTACTAGGAATTCCTCGTTTATGGGGGATAATTGCAAACCCCAATCCCCAGCACGAAGGAGTTTCAGCGGGTTGCCCGGGCCTCTAGGCCAGGGAGAACATGCTGATTCCTTCAGTGTAGCGCGCGTGCGGCCCAGGACATCTAAGGGCATCACAGACCTGTTATTGCTCAATCTCGTGCGCCTCGAAGACGCCGGTCCCTCTAAGAAGAATTTTAATACGTCGCCAGTGAGTTGCGTGACGGAGCCACGCACACCTAAATGACGACGCCTATTTAGCAGGCTAGAGTCTCGTTCGTTACCGGAATTAACCAGACAAATCGCTCCACCAACTAAGAACGGCCATGCACCACCACCCACCGAATCAAGAAAGAGCTGTTAATCTGTCAATCCTTCCGGTGTCCGGGCCTGGTGAGATTTCCCGTGTTGAGTCAAATTAAGCCGCAGGCTCCACTCCTGGTGGTGCCCTTCCGTCAATTCCTTTAAGTTTCAGCTTTGCAACCATACTCCCCCCGGAGTCCAAAATCTTTGGTTTCCCGGAAGCTGCCCGCCGAGCCATTGTTGTAACGTCGGCGGATCGCTAGATGACATATTTACGGTTAGAACTAGGGCGGTATCTAATCGCCTTCGAACCTCTAACTTTCGTTCTTGATTGATGAAAACACCTTTGGCAAATGCTTTCGCTGATGTTCGTCTTGCGACGATCCAAGAATTTCACCTCTAACGTCGCAATACGAATGCCCCCAGTTATCCCTATTAATCATTACCTCGGAGTTCTGAAAACCAACAAAATAGAACCGAGATCATATTCTATTATTCCATGCACGAAATATTCAAGCAGCATTTTGAGCCCGCTTTGAGCACTCTAATTTGTTCAAAGTAAAATTGTCGGCCCACCTCGACACTCACCGAAGAGCACCGCGATAGGATTTTGATATTGAATCGGCGTTTTACCGCCGGCTCACCGACGATATGCTCCGCAGACGTGTCAGTATCACCGCGGATGCGGTGCACCGACAGCGCGGCGCACAAATGCAACTACGAGCTTTTTAACCGCAACAATTTTAGTATACGCTATTGGAGCTGGAGTTACCGCGGCTGCTGGCACCAGACTTGCCCTCCAATTGTTCCTCGTTAAAAAATGAAATTATTTTTGTGTTGCCATGATTAAATAATGTAATGGAATTGTATCGAGGTGTGTGTGTGTGTGTAGGTGTGCGTGGCGCGCGCGGCGGCGGAGCAGCGCGTGCACTCGCTGAAGGAGTTGTCGTGGGCGAAGGCCACCGCGCTGCTGTCGACGGCGTACGGCCAGAAGGCGGTGCTCGGCGTGGACTCCGGCGCCAGCTACGCCATGCAGCTGCTGGACCACTACCTGCCGCCCGTCGGCCCGCACCAGGACGACGCAGGTCGGTCACAAGTCACAACACATCACCACCACTCTCTATTATCACTACCCCTCCCCCCTACCACCTCCCACCACTGGCTCAGGCGACACATCGCTATCTACACGCCTTGACCATCTGATGGCTCAGTTTTGGTGTACTATCAAGAGAGGTAGGGCGAATTGGGATCTCCCGTTGGTTTTCCATTAATATTAGTCGCCCGACTGCGGACTGTACTCTCCGCCTTACAGAAGACTACGCTGGGCTAGCAGTTGTGCTGCTTACACAGTGAGTCCTCATCAACAAAAGGGTTGGCATCGCGTTAGTGATATCCCTGGTGATTGCTACCGGCTATAGGCTACGGTGACGGCTTACCATAACCTTAGTGTTATTAAATAAGGTGTGTGTGAATCAGGTGCGAGCGTGTGTGGCGAGGTGGTGGCGGCGGCCAGCGACCCCACGCTGCACGCGGTGCAGACGGTGGGCCGCCTGAGCGCCGTGGCCGCGCGCCGCGTGTGGGCCAACCTCGCATACAAGATCAACCAGCTCAGGAACTCGGGTCCGTACACATACATATTCGCCAGGAGACAGAGAGTACAGAGTAAACAAAAATCTTCTTACTAATGTTATAAATGCGAAAGTTTGTGTGTTTCCTGTCCTCTTCACGCAGAATGCTTTTACATTAAATTTGCAATGAAGGTGGCTTATATAAAAGCTGGTTTGACATATAAGATACTCTTTTTCCAGTTAGTTTTATAAAAAAAATTGATTCCTTGAAAAAAGTCCATAAAATTGGTATCAAATAAAAAAAAGCCGTGGTGGATTGTCGTTGAAGCGACGGCCTGTCATCTGATAGGCTCAGGTTCAAACTCCGGCCTGTTCCAATGAGTTTTTCTAAGCTTAAGTGCAGTGATTAAGCACACCATGAGCTTTTAAAAAAGAGGTAGGCCGAATTGGGATCTCTCCTGGGTTCCATTGATATTGGAGCAACCGAGGCGACTACCTCCGCCTTACAGAAGACCGCAGTCAAATAACAATACTTTGATGGTGTTTTTTCTGCGGTAAGTAAGGTTCCCAGTGCTCCATGAGGATACGCTGCGCTAGGACAGTGAGTTCTCATTAACAAAAGGGGTTGGCAACCCGTTTAGTGATATCCCTGGTGTTGCTAGAGCACGGTGTTAATGTGTTTCCTCCCTTAGGTGTGGAGTTCGATGTCCGTCGCTACGTGACAGCGCTTCTGGCTGCGCTGCACTTAGCGGCCGTGACGCGCCAAGAGCAGCGTCGCGACCAGCAGATGGAAGCTGCGCCTGCGAAAGTTCCCCACCCCGCCCCTTCCTCCCCCTCCTCGCCCCCCCACAACACCCCCACCTCCCCAACGACCGCCAACAAGGTCAAGTCCACACCAGAAGCCAAGTCGCAAGAGCATCATATTGAAAATTAATACTTTATATTTTTCTATCAATATTAATGTTAATAATTATTATTAATAATCGCGCTTTGGTGCTGAAGTAGGGTAACCCAGAAAACTAATCTACTTGCATATTTTTATAGGTATTGTTTTAACAATTTATTGTGACACATATGTTTTGTGAAGAAATAAAAAATTGATATGATGTAGTGTTTGCTATGTATGGTATGGGTTCTGTCTCGGCACCAAAGCGTTTCGTAATAAGTGGCCACAATGAGGGTAGGCGCGCACTACCTCCATTGTTCTGGCCCTAGCATTTAAGAGAGTATAATCAACTGAATCGTCAAGACTGAACAGTCTGCAATTTTATAGTATTTTGATAACGAGTGTAACTTTATATTTGTAATAATATATTTCTTATTTATTTATTTATTAATTTATTTAATTGAAATATAAGTTTACAGCATTATGCCAAAACACTTACATTCTAAATTAACAAACTTATTATAATATATTAATAAAAACCTTATAAACTATTTAAAAAAGAAAACAAATTATAATATATTACGCTTGGTGGATCATGGAAGATATCTAAATCTGTGCGCTGAGTGAGTAGGGAGTTGAGCAGTTTAACAGCTCTAGGTGTCGGTGCCGCGGCGGCCCGCCGCGTGCGCACCCCGCTCGGCTCCGCGAACAGTCTCCGGCGGCGACGAGGCCCGGCCAAGTGCTCGCCACTCACTAGGAACCTACGTGGGACTGCTGCCAGACCCACGCGCTCTAGACTAGACGGATTGTCAATTTTGTTTGTCAAGAGATGGTAGTAATGGATCAGGAGCTGTAACTTACTCCTCAGCTCCAATGTTTCCAGTCCTACCATCCCTGTGACAAACATAGAGGGGTAAAGGTAGGGATAATATCCGTGCATTTTTTTATATAAGAATCGGGCAAATTTTCTTTGGACTCTTTCAATCATTAAGCTATACTTATCTTCGTGAGGGTCCCACACCAAGGCATTGTACTCTAGCTTGCTACGCACAAAAGCTTTATACAATGTGAGCGCCACTCTACATCCATTGAAGCTTGATGAAACTCGAATTACAAAACCCAAAACTTTATTCGCATTTTTACATATTTTTTCTATATGCTGCCGAAAGTCAAGTCTAGAGTCTAATGTCAGTCCTAAATCACGTATTTGATCCACACGCACTAGCGGGACACCGGATATGTGGTAATTATAATAAAGTGAATGAGTATAATTAAAAATACGCTTTTTATTGTATAGTTTATTTATTTATTCTAAAAACTATTTTTCAACTAATTTATGCAGGATACATTTCGTCCATTAGGCCTTTGTTTGTGATCACATGAAAAGTTTGAAATAACAGGATATGACGTTTGATATGGAGAGATAAGTACTATAAGATTCTGAATAGCAGTCTTACTAAGGTCCTGAGGCCAGCGAGTAGTCTTAACAATAATTAACACACACCGCAAGCAATACTGAACCTTGATAACTAGTTTGGCACGACCCATTATTACTTTATTACATTCTCGATCAATATTCATAAATGGAATTACAAATTATACAAAAAAATATAGACTATAGAACAATCGGTCTTTGACACTTCTTTAATAGTAAAGGAGCCCAAGAGGAGATATTGGGATTGACTCAACCGTAACAAAAGGGTATCTTGCACCTTGTTGAGTGTCTCCATAATATGAGCCATCCATAGGGCCGCGAGTCTAAGGGCAACCGGTTTTTCTTTTAAACCATCAGTTTAATAAATCCCCTCCTAATAATCGACAGATTGAGTCAGCACGACTAGGGCATCCAGCTGACACTTTTTTGACATTTTTTAAAGCTTACGGTCACTCTCTCCGGCTTAAGTGTATCATTTAACGATTTTCTTACTACTGCCTAATATTCTAAGTCCAACAAGCCCTCATGACATTCGAGTATATCCCGATTTAGCATCATGGGCTCCCTTCCTATAATAATCAAGTAAATTGCGAATGCGAATGCTATTTTAGCTGAATAGCACATGAATGGTATTAACATTAAAATGGATACTGTTTTAGTGGAATTATAATATATCCTCATCGGAAAATACTTTGCATACATCACAGGCGTTACGCTTTTATCGACATAAATAATTAAAATTATTAAGTACAGTGAGCTGCCATAAATTAATATTAAAATTACACAAATGGTTCGTTTTAAAACATAATTCAAGCGTGCGAGTAAATCAACTAATTAATTCTAAAATATACTGGAAATTGTTACATCAATATTCATTACTTAATTACTTAATATTGATAAACTTACGAGGTGTTCTTACGGCTAATAAATATAACTTTTTACCCGACTCCTCCAGAAGGAGGGTTGTATTCCGTTTGATAATGATGATTAAATTATAAAATTACAACCGTATTTTTTATATTTACGACTAAAAGCTTGTCTAGTAACAGTCTGCCATAAAATTACCGCACAAAACACCCCGAAAATTTTAACCACCTATCCATCCTGATTTTGGAACAAAATTAAAAAATACATATCTAATTTTGAAACATTATTTAAAAAAAAGCTTACAGAGATTATATACCATCTTTTAACTTACAATAACGTGTAATATCTTTACGTCGTGGGCTGGAAGACTGGGAGCTAGTTTAACCGAGGCCGTGGTCTTCGAAGAAGCCTTGAGGGGTCTCCTCCTGCAACAAGGGTCATCACTGAGCCAGTGCCGCTCGTGGCCGGTTAGACCAAGCTATCGCTTGTCGGCTGCGCGATCACACATCAACGAAATATCATACTTACCTTACCAACAACAAAACTTTGGAAACATATATTTTATACCACTAAGATGGCAGTCAAGCAAACGGCCCCACCTGATGGTAAGCGGTCGCCGTAGCCTATGGACGCTTGCAAAATATAAATTATATTCCAATTATTTACGAATCAGATACGCACAAATTAATAAGGATATTATCAGGCAGCTTGATCCATAGATATTTTCCAAAACAATACATGTTCGATACAAAATCACAGCCGTTTAGAAATCGGGTACCTCAATTCAAAGAAACTATGTGACATACAACAATTTATTAATATAATGAAAATAATAAAGTCATACAAAATATATCAACCTGTATTACGCGATATTTTTAAGATATTAGTCTGATGTTCGTCTGCATAGAGTTTTGCGTCCAATTGCAAGAGACCTCGTTAGTTCGTTCAGTTTATTAGCGACAGACAGCCTGCAGCCTGCAGCTAAAATACCTAGCATTATAAAGGTTGCCAGCAGTGCTCGGTCACCGTAGCCTAAATATTCTTGCAATACTAATAGAAAACACACGATGAATCACTTCCAGTACTAGTATTAGAGTGATCTCCAAAATGTTACTGATATGATGATGATGCTGATGCTGATGTGTATAGGGAAACATGCTTAGGTTTTGCGTGACATGTCGTGTCTTTACCAAAGTGTTCGTGCTGCATGCGCCAAGTGTTGCCAACCTCTAGAACTCTTTTCTATTTTGTCGTTTTCTTAATAAAATTATAATAAGTGGTATATTTTCTTCCGGTGCGTCCACAGTCAGCACTATGATGATGCATTCACATCATAATTATGTCACATTTGTTACAAAATAAAATATAATATAATGACAATCAAATAGAGCAAACCTTGCAATAGATGAAGATGTAGTCGACTAGCAGCGCGTCCATTGCGCACTTATACTTGAATAGTTAACAATTGGTGCGTCGTCAGCTGTCGTCGGTGGTGAATGGGCCCAAATTGCCGCAAATGGCCGTCGCGACCAATTAACGCACAGTGCAATCAGTCGCGCGATAATGTCGCCTAATCAACCAAACTGCTTTATTTGGATTTCATGGCGACTCGCGCTTCGATGCCATTGTGTTTAGCGATCGTAACTATGTGATATGGCATTCGTAATACAGTATTTCAAAGGAACACAATTCGCGATCTTTCGATGATTTTTAGGGTTCCTTACCTCAAAAGGTAAAAAAAAGGTCACTTTGTTATCCGTCTGTCTGTCAAGACCTTTTTTCTTAAGATCGTGTGGAGTAATGAATATGAAATTAATATCAAATATCCGGGCTATATTCTCTTTCAGCTGTAAAAAATATCAAACCTGGAAGTCAATATGAAGAAAAGATATGACCGTTTAAGTTGCACTTTTCGCATATTTTGTGATTTCACAAGGGAATCAAACCTAGAATAATTCGGCAAGAAGCAATGTCTTGTAGCACAAGTAAAGGGAAAAATCTGAAAACCACAAATATGTAGTTTAATAAAAAAAATGAGGTGGCACTCGGAGACTGCCGCGGTACAGCTATTGCTAAGCATTTTTTTATCAACTTATGCAATTATAATTATTTATTTATTTTATTAATGCAGTATTTTTTATATACCTATATACTTTCTCACAAACAGCTGATTACGGTAGTTTTCCAATACAACCAATGCCACCTAAAGGCGGGTTGCTGAACTAAAGAGACAAGCGTGATATTTCAAAAAGTCATTAAAAGTTCTGGTATTTATCGATAGATGGAACTAAAAAATACACCGCTGTGCCGGTCGGAGTGGGGGGTGTTAGGTTTTTTTCGTTACGGAATTTCTGGATTCGGTCCCCACGCTCAAGGCCCGCGATAAAAGCTATGCAATAGCTTAAAAAAACGAATTTACTATAACAATCTTATAAAAATAGATGGCGCTGTATTTGTTTACATTATTCCTGTTGAGAGTCACCGACGAATAATGACCTCATTTGATGTTCGCCTACTTTTACGTTATCTACAAGTTTGTACTGAACCCTTGGTGCGCGAGTCCGACTCGCACTTGACCGGTTATTATTTTATTTAATAAATCGACTTAGAAGAACAGGATTGAACTAATACGGGGGGGGGGGTTTATACAAATATCTAGAGTCGATATCGCGCGAGTATAGCGATGGTGTTGCAAGCGTCCATAGGTAAGATACATTATCAGATCCGCCACAATCTATCATCAGATGAATCCTTCGTACTTCAATCAATGTACATAAACGATGTCATCCATATTTCATAGAGATTTAAAATGTATGAATATTCAGATTTTAGCACTCAAATAAAATCGAAAGTGAATGCTCCTACAGCTTTGATGCCATAGTCATAAATGCTCATACGGGCAAGATCTAACAGAATATACAAAAACATTGCGTTGGCCGATATATTCAGATTTGGACCAAAATGGATGATGTCCTTTATTTATTTCTGCATTTTTATTATTTATTATATTTTAATTATATAAGATTGTTAAAGCGTACTTGCATTCTGGCGCGGAACATTAAACTGTATTATTAAGTAGACCTTCGGGAAGAAGTCGCCTCGTCGTACTAATATCGTGTTGTAGTTCATTATCATACTGCGGGCCTGAAGGGCGTCGCTTCTATTCACTGATTAAAATTTATAAGTAGCCTTGGTTCTCCGAGACTACTTATTTTTTTGTGGTGGTAATCACATCGTTGTTAGAAGAACCTAAGCACATGACCTAGCCTCAAATAAATGGCATACGCATTACTACGTTCTGCATTTTTTTCGTCACTAAGACCGCGATCTTCCTGCGCTTTTTCCACACATTTGCATATATTTATTTATAGGTACGTTTATATAAGAAGGTAGGTACAGTTCGCGCCGCGCTCGGGCTTCGCCCTCAATCGACTCCCGATACCAACCCGTTGGCCTCATTGCGATGCAAATTGTTTTTTTTTCTAAATTGCTTTATTAAAGTCAAAGTCAAATATCAGTCAGCCCGTGACCACGGCCGATGCAACTCGGTCGAAACGTCGGGAGGTAAATAAACAATTTAATATCGCGTATAAGACATCGGAACGATGATGTCGGAATCGCAAGTGGTTAAATGTTCTAACTGTAACATTGTTATTAATGAAGTTCTTTCTTTTGTGTGTAACAAAATTGATGTTATGGATGAAGAAAGTATAAGTCGCATCTGTATAAGTGCTTTTACTGTGGACGACATAAGCAGAGCTAAAAGTCTGTTATTTGATTCGGTTCCTACAGTAAAACGGAAGATCCAGAGAAAACGAGATGGGAGATCGAAGCGGGATATAGATGATATAATATGCCTGCTGAAGGAAACGGAACCAGAACTGATTCCTATTTTTGTTGCCAGGGATCTTCAAAAACTTCCACCAGTTCTTTTCGATCACTTGGACTGTACACGATTGTTAAAAGACTTGCTTCGAGTGCAAAATGAAATCAAAGAAGTAAAGGAGCACTATGTAACAATACAGCAATTAGAATCTGTAAAAACAGAGGTTGAAAATCTTAAAATCTCAACGGCCAATGATCTTCAAGTTAATACAAAGCGGGGTGGTTGTATTTTAAGCAATGACGAGCTTGAGAAATCAGATAGTTATGATACTATAATAACTGCACCTAGTAGCCCGTTGCTGCATTCTACTCAGGTAGAGGGTATACAAGAAAAAAATTGTGACGGTAGTAGTAAAGAGAACGGCAGCCGGGTTAGCGGCTCGGCTGCAAACATTGCGACGAGCAATGACGCCATGACTCACCGCGCATCCTCTGAGGTGAAGCTTGCGCCTGTCCGATCAACTAAGATGGGACACACTGCCAAGTCGGATAGCGATCATGTTGGGAAGCAGTTAACTTTTGCGAATGCCTTAAAGAATAAAACTAAGGGCCCCCTACAAGATAAAGATGGTTGGACATTGGTACAGCGAAATAATAGATATAATAGGTTCGTAGGGAATAAGGGTAAAGCAGTGTTGAATCCAGATGAAAAGTTTAAGGCGGCTGAGATTATGATGCCCTTATATATTTCTAATGTATTCAAAGGTCTTTCTAAAGAAGATATAGTAACATATATTAAGGCAAAAAGTAACATACAAGTAAAGGTAGAAAAGATGAATATGAAAATAGAAAAAGAGTATGACAGTTATAAAGTGTTTGTTCCAAAACATAAGGAAAATATTTTTATGAGCGAGGAATTCTGGCCAGACGGTGTATCGTATCGTCGTTTCATAAATTTTAAAAGGAACATTACAGGCAGGGTCGAGGCTCTGAAAGTAAATACTAAGATCAATAATAATGGGTAAAGTAGTGAAAATCGTAAGCTTTAATTGCAAATGTGTGAAAACGTCGGTTGACTGCATTAGGCGGCTGTGTGTATCTGCCGACATTATAGCTTTGCAAGAAACATGGCTACTGCCCCACGATGTGGAGTTTTTAGGAACTATACACGAAGATTTTGCTTTCGCCGGGAGCTCTGCGGTGGATACTTCGGTCGGAATACTGCGAGGTAGGCCCTACGGAGGAGTGGCACTCCTTTGGAGAAAAAGCTTATTGCCATTGGTAACGGTTATAAAGTGTAATAGTTCTCGTCTTACAGCAATACAAATAGAACTGTGTAGCAAAAAGATACTTGTTTTTTCGGTGTACATGCCTATTAACTGTATAATTAATTTAACTGAGTTTACGGATTGCTTAGGTGAAATGAGCGCTATAATAGAAAATTTCGATATTCAATCAGTGTTTATGTTAGGCGACTTTAATGCTCATACAAATGAATTATTTAATTATGAATTGTTGAAGTTTTGTGAAGAACAGTGTTGGTCGTGCGCGGATATCGAGCTCCTACCGCGTGATTCGTACACGTATGTGAGTGAAGCGCACGGGTGCAAGCGGTGGCTCGATCACTGTGTCGTCACGAGGGCCGCGCGTCAAACTATATCTAGTATAGAAGTGTTGTATGGCACTTATTGGTCAGATCACTTTCCCGTTCAATTAGAATGCAACTTAGATGTAATGGTGTCTAGTATTGTATTACCTAACGTATTAGATAATAAAGTAAAATGGGGTATAAGGGATTTAGAACAGATAAAAGTCTTTAAAAAATTGTGTAATTTGGGACTTCGTGAAATAGATTTGCCCTCTGAATGTATTAAGTGTGCGGATAAAATATGCGGAGATATAACGCATAGAAGTGTATTAGATAATATGTACTCTAAAATTATAGATATACTTTCTAAATCTTCCGAACAAAGTGCTGTAGTTATCAGGAAAAACAATTATAAACCCTTAATTGGGTGGAATATGCATGTTAGGAATGCTCACTTCCAGGCTCGGCTTGCTTTTCAGATGTGGCATTTATATGGAAATCCAACGTCGGGAGTCATTTATGAGAATATGAAAATTACGCGTAAAAATTTTAAGGCAAAATTAAAGTGGTGTCGAAATAACCAAATACAGATAAAATTAGACCTAATAGCTAAACAACATAAATCCAAAGACTTTGGTCAGTTTTGGAAGAATACTGGCAAACTGAACCCCAGGCCGAGTCTACCAGTGAGTATAGCAGGAAATTGTGATCCTCGAGACATAGCAAATTTGTTTGTGAATCAGTTCCAAATTGATCCTGTGTATAAGCCGGCTACACGTGCGTCTTCGTCGGTGTTTGCCACTGAGGGCAGCTCTTCGTGTGTTAAATTCTCGACCGCAGAGGTAGCTGAAGTTATTAAAAAAATGGAAACAAACAAGTCTCCTGGACACGACCACCTCAGTGTCGAACATTTGCGATACGCGGGAGTTGAGCTACCGAGGGTATTGGCACTGTTTTATAATTTGTGTCTTAGTCACTCGTACTTGCCTGATAATCTCATGAAGACCTTAGTTGTGCCAATTGTAAAGAATAAAACTGGAGATATTACAGACCCTACAAACTACAGGCCTATTTCCTTGGCGACTGTAATAGCTATAGTGCTGGACAGGCTGCTTGATGCGCATATGGTGAGTCGTATTAGCCTTCACGATGCACAGTTCGGTTTTAGACCCGGCCTGTCGACGGAGACTGCTATCATGTGCCTTAAGCGGACTGTCAAGTACTACGCTAAGAGGAAAACACCAGTCAACGCATGTTTTCTAGATTTATCTAGGGCCTTTGACCTAGTGTCTTATGACATTTTATGGGAAAAGCTGAGCAAGGATAGCACAGTTGACTGCTCAGTCATTTCTATATTTAAATACTGGTATAGCAATCAAACAAATTATGTCAAGTGGGCGGGGACTTTATCTGATGTATACGGGTTGAAATGCGGGGTAAGGCAGGGGGGAATCACGTCGCCGCGCCTCTTTAATTTGTACATAAACCGGCTGATTGCTGAACTCAGCAACACCAAGGTAGGATGTCATATCGAAGGAGTTTGCATTAATAATATAAGTTACGCTGATGATATGGTGTTGCTGAGTCCATCAATAAAAGCACTCAGGCAACTTACTGAAATATGTGAGGAATATGCGGTCACTCATGGACTCAGGTACAATGTCAAGAAATGTGAATTGCTGGTATTTAAGGCGGGCACCAAATGTTACACCAACGTGCCAAAAGTTACAATTTATAATACGGAGTTATCTAAAGTCACAAAATTTAAGTACCTGGGGCACTGGGTTACTGATGATTTAAATGACGATATGGATATTGAAAGAGAACGTAGGGCGATGGCTGTCCGATGTAATATGCTGATCCGCAGATTTGCACGCTGTACAAGGCAAGTTAAAATAACTCTTTTCAGAGCTTACTGCCAATCATTTTATTCTTGTAGTCTGTGGATAGGTTATACGCAGAGGACATACAACGGCCTGCGTGTCCAGTACAATAATGCACTTAGGATGTTGTTGGGTCTACCTCGTTATTGTAGCGCTTCCGGGATGTTTACTGAAAACAGAGTTGATGGTTTCCATGCCATCATGCGTAAACGGTGCGCTTCAATTCTTAATAGAACACGCTGTAGCTCCCACAGCATCTTAAGTGTATTTTGTGACAGATGGGATTGTCCCATGCTGGCCTACTGGATACGACTGCATATGTAGTTCTGGCAGTCGTTCCATTTTTGTAAAAATATTTTTATTTTTTATTAATTATTACTAACAGTAGGTTAAGGATTGTCACTAACAACATATGGATCTTGTACTTCTTAAGTGTTTGATCTGAAAAAAAATGTTTATTATTATTATTATTATTATAAATAAACATAAAAATTAAATCGAAACGTGTTTCTCAATAATGGAGCCGCAAATTTACTGTTTTTATTAAACGAGGTTTAATTTAATTTGGGTCGGTTTGAGTTAGGAGTTGATACCTTTGTGCGAGAGATATATTGGAGTGGCAACACGAGGCGTGTGGCGCGTGGCGTGGGGGACGGAATTGTGATTACAAATAATGGTGACGCGGTGGAAACGATTGTGGTTGATAATACCTACGACTTCCTTTCTTTTTATTTCTTTCGCATATAATTTAACTACTTATGTATTTCTGTGGTTCCGTTTTTGTCGCATTCTGGTCAAAGACGAAAACAAAACATTATTTAGTTTATATAGTGTTCAGTCAGAGCCGTATCTGATCTATAAACATGAAGATATTATATTTTAGAATAACTTTTTATTTCCCAATGCGATAAAAATATTTCTCAAAAATCGTTATGACCCGTCTCAATAATATATTAGACTCGTATTTCCACCCCAATCATGTTCCTAAAATGTACAGCGGCAGGAATATAATTTGCAACCGCAGACGCAGCAGAACTCCAGCCGAGTGCTATAAAAAGCCATCTAAGCTGAGTTCGATAGGTCGTGGCTCGTGGCTCGTGGTCTGTGACCGTGACGCCGAGCGCGGCGGTGGTCACAGCTTTATTTATTACCCGATACTTTTCAGAAGTCATCTAAATTCAAACGCACCTATTAAATTGCCTGTGTATGCGGAACACGGGCGGTATGGTGGTAGATTGACTGACGATTTGAAAGTCCTTATTTGTAAAGTCTAGTTTGAGTTACAGTTATGACATTTTATTTTAGATACGTGCTTTGAGTTAAATTGTGAGGGAAAGTTATCGCTTCTCATATCAATCAATGCGTCAAGTTAAGTAACCTTAACTAAGGCAAGTAGTTGAATGGGTGGCTGACCAGTGCATACCCAGCCCCCTCCGTAGCTATTCATTTTATTCATCCTTGGCAATCGTGAAAGTTGTGTCGGAAGCTGAATGCCTGACAATTCGGGTAACCGATTGTCCGTGTAAAAAGGGGTGCGGAGGTCAGCTAGCAGCTGTTTTGTGTTAAAGGTTTAGCTCAGTAGCCTTAGTAACGACGACATTCGACTACGTATTCGTATCGCTTTCGAATATTTTTGCATGGGAAAATGAACAGCGCTGCTGGCGAAAAGTGGAACTAAAAATTCGAATAAAATTAATGACTTCTTTTTTTATTTTTTTTATACCACTAAGGTGGCACACAAGCATACGGCCCATCTGATGGTAAGTAGGCACCGTAGCCTATAGCCGCTAGCAATACCAGGGGTATCACTACGGGGTGCCAACCATGTTGCTGATGAGAACTCACTGTGCTAGCTGCAATACTACTAGCCCAGCGTAGCCTCGTGGAGCACTGGCAACCTTACTTACCGCAGAAACACAACACTACATCAAGTAGTGTTATTTCACTGCGGTCTTCTGTAAGGCGGAGGTACAGTCCCCAGTCGGGCGGCTCCAATTTAAATGGGATAACCCACGGGAAATCCCAAATCGCCCTACCTCTCTTTTTAAAAGCTCATGGTGTGATTAATCACTGTACTTAAGCTTAGAAAACTCATTGGTACAGGCCGGGACTCGAACCTGGGCCCATCAGATGACAGGTCTGTTGCTTCAACCACAAGGCCCCCACGGCTTTTAAATGACATTTTGAGAGTTACTTTTCTAATACATAATCGATAGAAGTTCTTGAAATCAGGGCTCTGACAGTCTCTTATAAATGGTTCCTTTGAGCGATGCTAATGAGTTGGCACGCGCATATTGCCATTCCCGGATCTCGACTGCGCTAGACTAGACTACAGGTACTGGTAACGACAATGTTGGGATGAGGCTAGAGGGACTATAGTTAAATAGCCCTTGTCACCGCAATCTGGCATAGTAAGGGCGGCAATCAAATGCGCTTGCTCCTAGATCCATTTTTTTTTTATACCACTCAGGTGGCAAACAAGCATACGGCCCGCCTGATGATAAGCGGTTACCGCAGCCTATGGACGCTTGCAGCACCGCATATCACTCGCGCGTTGCCGACCCTAAAAGCCATGACATAATTTTATTTTAATTTTGGAAAGAATCGTTAAGCTAATTCCAAATTGAAACTTGAGTAATGCCGAGTCGTCCAGTCGTCAGTCAAACTATAGACTAAACAGTGAAGTAGAAAGGCGGTGTTCAATGGCCCCTCGCGCCTCGCTGGTGATTGTAGAATGGATGATTGTCGTACCGTCTCGGCCCGCGGGACGGCCCATGACAAATGACGGAATGATCCTCGCGGGTCCACCCTTTGAGCACCACTGAACTTTTTTATTACTTAGAGTGCTCTGCTTACTCGACTTTGCCTCTCGTTATTTCTCCAAATTTTTTACTTTAGTTTTCCTTTACGCCTCACTTAAGCTTACTCCGCTTTGGTTTCAGGGCACAGTTCTTTATATCAAATGTGTTTAGCTGTACAAACTCGTAGCAGATAAACTGTAACGCTGTATTGTTACTGTGACGACACCGCTGGTCTGGTATACCTGACTGTCACGCTAGGGGTCGCGGGTTCGATACCCACCGGGGTAAACATTTATGTGACCAACATGTTTTCCAAGCGTCTGGATGTTTGATATGAATTATAAATGTGTATTTACTAAAACAATGTATATAAGTATTGTATCAGCTACTGGTTCTTTTGCTTTGCTTAGTTTGGGGCCGATGGCGCTGTGTGATAATGTCCAAGCCTTATCACGACTGTGCGCACACTTCATTAACATAGATGTATGTATTATTCACTAGTGGTAGTGGGTGTAATGTTTTTTTATTAATTGAACGCATTTCTATTGCATATTATATTAAATATTCACTTTCTGCTCTCCTTCTCCATAAAACATTAACCGTGCTTAATTTCGTACTCCTTGTCCGCCTAGTTTTCATTAAAAGGGGTACAAAGTTTTTGCTTTTCGTATTATTATTATGATTTAGGTTTCCTGACAACGATTGAGCCAGGTGCCACGTGTACTGTGAGCTTTTAAATTTGACAATCAATATAAATTGCGCAGTACTTCTTGCCTGACACTTACATCGGCATTATATTACAAACGTAATTAGCAGCCTAATACAGTAGATACGCAACGATACATCGATGTATTATTATCGCGTGTAACAAGAGGTATGGAGGGAGTATCGAATGGGCTCTAAGCCCTTCAGCTCTCACACACCAATTAATTAATTAATTTCCTACATCCCGCCGCGTGTCCCGCTCGTGGGTAATACAACAAGTGAGAACTATTCTTGTTTCAAGCTCATTCTAGTGCCCGCTTCAATTTGAAATGTTTTATCATGTCCCTACTCAATCGAAGTTTTTAATGAAAAATTCGTTACTCTTAATTTGACCTAAGACGAGGACTAATTGATGATGAAAAACTGATATTTAAGGAGTCGGTTACCGGGTACCGTACACGTTTTTTGCAGAGCGCGAATGTTACATCTGGTGTTGCAAGTGTCCATAAACTACGGTAGCCGCTTACCATGAGGTGGGCCGTGTGCTTGTTTGCCAATAGTGGTATTAAAAGCGTATGTTTCTGTTGCTAAAGCACTATTAATGTTATGGATTTCAACGTTTTTAGTATAAAACAGTTGACAGCTCCTATCATAGTTATAAAATAACTGTGTTAATTATTTTATTGGTTAACAAAATGCGTCACTCAATAAAATAAATCAATCAAGTTGTGACGTAGAGCAGTGACGACAGTAAACACATCAACACGCGGCCTAGTGTGAGTGTGTGCGTGTGTACATGCAGTACAATAATACTAAATCTAACGACACACACACACATATCCTCCGCGCTACAATTTATCGCAGCACTTAATTACCAGTCGGCGACGTCACGCCACTTCCCCTCTACATCTACGCTTTTGTTCAACATTTTTGTGATCCGTGTACACCCAAATATCATTGTACTAAGAACATAAAGAGCACCTCGCTTTGTCACTTGTGTTCTCCAAGATTTTATGGTGTTGGTAAATGGGACTTGTTTTAATTGGGTGATGCTTAAAACGTGTTTTACTGAGCATTAATGAACCACATATTAATTAGAACAATGTTCTATTAATTGACGGGTGTCAAGAAGGGTAGCGCACCTCGTCTCAGGTAATATTGAATTTACTAAATGCAAAATATATGTTTTGAAAAAAATAATTGATAAGCAATTTTTCGACCTTGTTCAAACATTAGCAAAGCAACAGTAGTATAAAGTAATGTTGATACAAGCCGGGACATGCGCGTCGTTTTCTCTTTACGCTGTTAGCTGTCGAGCGATCTCTTATTTATTGTCGACGAAACCGCGCTCTGCTGAGATTTACAATTCGGCCACAAAAGTTTATAACTTTGTAAACTAAATTAACTGAGAAAAACCGAACAAAGCCCACATATACCCTGTTTATATAATATATCATTACTGCTTATACACCCAGACATAACTTTCCTTAATATGCCTTTTCAATAATATGCCCAGGGTCCGCTACGTAAGAGTAATACTTCTTATATAACAAGGATCCTTAATAATTAAGTTAGCTTTAATAATAAAAGTGTCGAAAAACGCTTACCGGTTTATCTGCTTTCACCTTAAATTGATAGAATGATGAAAAGATGAATGATTAAATTGATAAGCAGAGAAGGTGGTACAATAAAATTTACTGGAGGCGCTGGATATATCCCGCTTCCACCGAATTACCCTAAAGATAAAAATGGTGAACATATAAAAGGGTTTCGTTATATAGATTACCCTTTCTTTAACCCAGTGCCTGGTACTGAGAAAAATCCAGCAGACCATTATATAGCAGAAAGTGATATAGTAGTTGATGCTAATTGTAGTGAAAAAGATCTAGTGCGTCTAACGAATAGTTTATTACATGCATCAGAGAGGGCTGACATTATATTACTGATCAACAATATAGAGAAAAAGATAGGTGATGTTAGTGAAATAATAAAACGCTACTGTCAAGATATAAATAAATGCAATAGTTATAGGGAAATAATTAATGAAATAAGATCTTTAGTGCGGAGTGCGATAAAAAAACAAGGTTGTAGAATACTGAAACTTCATGATTTATATAAGGATCCTAACAGTGAATACTGTCAGAAATCACGACCGACAGAATTTACTAAATGCAAAATATATGTTTTGAAAAAAATAATTGATAAGCAATTTTTCGACCTTGTTCAAACATTAGCAAAGCAACAGTAGTATAAAGTAATGTTGATACAAGCCGGGACATGCGCGTCGTTTTCTCTTTACGCTGTTAGCTGTCGAGCGATCTCTTATTTATTGTCGACGAAACCGCGCTCTGCTGAGATTTACAATTCGGCCACAAAAGTTTATAACTTTGTAAACTAAATTAACTGAGAAAAACCGAACAAAGCCCACATATACCCTGTTTATATAATATATCATTACTGCTTATACACCCAGACATAACTTTCCTTAATATGCCTTTTCAATAATATGCCCAGGGTCCGCTACGTAAGAGTAATACTTCTTATATAACAAGGATCCTTAATAATTAAGTTAGCTTTAATAATAAAAGTGTCGATAAACGCTTACCGGTTTATCTGCTTTCACCTTAAATTGATAGAAATACTCTCATATACTTACATTTGCTACAAAATAAATTAATTTAGCGCCTGTAGCTATTCGTAGCAGTCTGGTGATCGTAGCAAGTGCTACGAAAGTCGTAGCATTAAATCGATTGACCGTGTGGTGGAATTAAGTGTGCAATAAGATTTAGGAATAGAACAATCTCGAAAGGACTAGTAGATTGACAGCCTAGGTATATGCTGAGACGTGTAGATGGGTACCGACATGGCGGTGACGTCACAGACAACACTGCAGCCGCTTATAATGCGTGGATTACAGTGTAAACACGAGATAGCCGCCGGCTTAGTGTTGCTTCCACATCTAACCACGTTGGCACTATGTAATGTACACGGCATTGCAAGACTTTAAAATAAGGTCAGACACTCATGAGTATAGAAGCAGAAGAAGTGTGTATGAGAAGACAGAAGAGGCGCTGACGAACCTCCTTTTATCCGTGGTAAACAAATAAAGCATCGTAATATAGTACGACATCACAGAGCGCCGCCTGGTCCCCAACGAATCCTTTACTATATAACTATGGGCGCTAGACACGTACCCATGCCCTAGCCACCTTGCCTACCAGTCAGGCTTCGGCTGATTTCAGTGTGTTACTAATGTGTGTGTGACTGTATCTGACATAAGACTAACATTTTAGTTAGAGTTTACTTTCAATTGGACTACAAGCAAAGCGATGGTTGTTACGACACCGATAGCCTGCGACAACAGCTTTATCCAGATTGGCATTACTCAACGGATGCACAAACAACATTAGATGCGATATCGTAACGTATGGCCAACTGTACAGCCAACATACAATAGATAGCCAATAAGCCAACACGGCAGGCCTCCGCTTGTGGCTAATCTGTTGATCATTGGACGTGTCGAAGTATTTATTTTAGGACGTCTGTAAGTTCCCATGAACCGGTCATTTTGAATTAGGTTTGTTTTCTGATATCGGTGGTTAAAGACATTTGTTATTTTGCACAAAAACATGTCTATAACATCCAAACTCGATAAACCCTGAAACAAAATAAATATTAATTTTCAGTAAGTATTAAAGGTTTGACCGCTGATGTTAAGCGGCCATCAAAGCCTATTATAGCTAACGATACCAGCGTGGAACCAGCACGTTGCCTACTATTTATATTGTCGAAAGGACTCACTGATATTAGATATTTTTCTTACTACCAGTATAGCCTCCTTAGGGAGCCCTTGAAACCTTACTCAACTGCAGCGACCTTCTATAAGGTCCGTACTGTCCCGTAGTACAGATAAGCATAGCGAGATTCAAGTTTATTATAGAAAATCATATTATCCCTTTAGTTTTCAAAGAGTTTATGTTCAGCACTTAAATTAGCTTATATATAAGGCACGCCATGTTGAATATTACCAGCGAATTACCCGTCAAGTACAGACAGCTGGGTTGAAAGCGAGTCAGTTAATGAGGTTCTGAAGCAGTGTCTCGTCAGTGGCGTGTGATCGGTGCCGCCATCAAACGTGATGCATCGTCCCGGCGCCGGCGCCCGCTGCGAGCCACTAACTTACCTCCAGTGCTGGGATTTTCTCACAGGATTACTTGTAACTTATCGGCAAAGTATTTTCAGGTGAAACTTCAGATGAAATACGAGCGTTTGAAAGTTTCAGCGCTTTATTATCGCTGTATTTACTTAGGAGATATGTTTCATGTTAAAATTATATTGTACGGTTATTTGGTGAAGTTTGAAGAATATAATTGTGATGATTTAAAAAGAGAGGTAGGGCGAATTATCGTCTTCCGTGGATTTTCCCATTAATGTTGGAGCCACCCGACTGGGTACCTCTACCTTACAGAAGACGGCAGTCAAATAACAGTACTTTGGTAGTGTTGTTTATGCGGTAAGTAAGGTTGCCAGTGCTTCACGAGGATACGCTGGGCTTTTAGTAAAGCTGCTAGCACAGTGAGTTCTCATCAACAACAGGGTTGGCAACCCGTTAGTGATACCCCCGGTATTGTTAGCGGCTATAGGCTACGGTGACTGCTTACCATCAGGTGGGCCGTATGCTTGTGTGCCAGCTAAGTGGTATAAAAAAACATACCATTTCAGAACAATCTACTATTCAATACTTTATGGCTGTAATCATTGAATGAGTACAAAAAATATACTATTCTCAGTGCATTTTCGGTGAGTTTCAATTAATTACATTGTAAAGTACTGGTACAGACAAGTACATATCACTTCATCCTGTATTATAGCGAGTAATTTGTCTCAATCTTCTGTCTCAGTACAGTACAGTACAGTGTTTATTTATTCGCAGCGCACATTTTCTTTTAATTTGTCCGCAGATGTGCTAGAGTAATGGCCGCGTCTAGATAAAGCCGCGCATTAAGAGAATATTCTAAGGAATTTATGCAAGAGCCCGAAAATAAAAACATAATCCGGGGGTACGCGGTCGCATAATTAAGCAGTTAGTCCGTACTCGCGGATTACCATGCGCCAAGTTTGCACTTGCACTCGTGGACACCCCTATCTCAAAGTCACAAAGTTGGTTTTCGTGTTCAAAGTTGGTGGAATATTTTTTTCCTGGATGGTGTAGTCTCGTATTATACCTCTGTCAGGTATCCTGTGTGTGCTGGGTGCAGGTGGGCGCAGCGCTGAGCTACCGTGACATCTGCGCACACAACTTACATCAGCTGGGTTTAAGGAATAGCAAACAGTTTTAAATAAAAGAGAAAAGTATATATTAAGCTTTAACATAACCTCCGAAAGGGACTCTGCGTGGTGATATGTATGAATGCATTAAATATTTGTATTGCTCGTCATGTAATGTCATCTCTCGATTGAACTGGTTCCTATTATAGCCATTTTTTGACGAGATCTACTCGAGATCGAACGTTACCGAGATCCATGACAGTAAGCTACTTAACTACAAGCTTTTTGGTAAACCTATATAAAGCCCACAGCGCATCGTCATAATACAATTTCGCATGTAAAATCGGAGGACACTCAAAATTAACGTAGCATCAGATTTGGCTGGTGTTTCAATATTCAGTCATTCTGCGCACTCTGATGTAAAATAATAACAGAAAAGCCCTTTAAATAAAGGTGGAATACATGGCATTAAATAATCCTTTATTCTACTAAGATTAGATTTTATCCAACATAATTTTATTGTAAATCGTCGCACTGGCATAATCCAATTCACACTAAGAAATACAACCATAGTTCAGTTTGCGCCAACTCCAGTGTCTGTTGGCGCGCCAGCTCTCGTAAACTAGGGTCGGGTAGACTCGGAGCGCGAACAAAAAACAAGCTCCTTGGAGCGATGACTGCGGGACTGCGGGAGTACGGGGGGCTGCCGTTGGCCGCCGGCCAGGGGGCCCGCGACCGACACCTAGCGTAGGGCTGTGCTACATCATTACATCTCACCTACTCATTGAAAACATATATTGATAGACTAGCTTATGCCTGCGGCTTCGCACGCACGAAAAGTAAATTAGTCAACATATATCTATATATAAATGATTATTTTTAACCGAACTTCGAATGACGGATTTTCATACAAACTTTCGTCCCCTATTTGACCCCTTTATGGCTGGTATTTCCAAAAACCGTTAATTCTTGGATGCCTATGGCATAAAAAGTACCTACTGTCAAATTTTTAAGTCTCTAACCCCAGCCATTTAGTCTGTGTGTTGATATGTCAGTCAGTCAGTTTCTTCTTTTCATTATACAAATTGACGAATGTTGAAGAAGCAGAAGAGTTGTGCATTTCAAAATTTAAATGGCGCTCTATACTGTCTGTCTATAGAGACTTGATGACAGTGTGTAGGTACATAGACATTCATCAATATTTTCACACCACTCGAGGATCCGCCGTATTCACAATATGTATAATATTCGCGGCTAGAACTGGGAATCTTCATATCAATATAGTTGGGAACTCACTAGTAACTTCAACCAAGCATCTATTGCCAATGGTAACCGTTTACCATCAGGCGGGCGTTAGTTTGCTTATCTCATTCCTACTAAGCAATCTCGAAACATTATCATGTTATATATCCTGTGAGCTCGTACTAACTACAGTAACTACCCATCAAATAAATAAGCATTTAACAAATACTTATAATAATCAAGCTAACTCTGTAGAGATATATTATGTCCTTCTTATCATGAACATAATTATATACGTAAGATAGAGAACAAAACTCAAAATGAATACTCTCCAGTTATAATAACATTGTATTGGTGGTTGCTAGGATTCGGGATCCTGACTTAACTTATGTTCAAGAGAGAAGCACGTTGACTGCTGGCATAATATCAGCAATAAAGGACTTTATATAACAGCTAATAAAACCCATTCTCGCTGCATTTATAGTTAGTAAGAGACTCCGTTGCGATGTGAGTGCTTTTCTCCGTAGAGGCAGGAATCAACCGGCTGTAAACCCGCGCCCCGGGACCCGAGACCCGGGACGGATTACAGCTGGCCGGCTCTAGCGATCACACCTCTACATTCGAATACGTAGCTTCGATATTCAAAAGTGGCTCGAGTTAATGTCATGTAGTATATTATCTACTCTCAGCTGTCATGTTTCTATTACTGTTGTAACTTGTTAGTCAAAGCATCACTATCGTTATATTTATGTATCTTGTTTGCGTTTTAATGATTTAAATGTATACGGTGCATGATATTAAATAACACATAAGTTCGTAATGTAGCTTAAAATGATCAATGAAATAAATTTGATGCGATTATATCCATATATTTGTTATGTCAAATTTTGTCCAAAACCATTATTTGGCATTGCCCTAAGGTTGGTACTTGGTAGTTAAGCATTGCGTGAAGATCGTCTGAAAACAATAATAAGGGACTGCGAATAAATTTCAATATAAAAAAAACTGATAATATAAAAGCAATTGTAATAACGGTGTACAAGAATAATATTCGAATGAAAAACTCGAGTGCTCTTGAGAAGTTAGTTCACGTCACATCACTATAAGGCTGCGTGCAGCACAGCACTAGCTCAGCCCGATGCAGCGTGCACTAAGCTACAGCCTATCTGGAACGTTATCGAATCCTTTAAAACGCTTCATGTCCACTAGACATTCCTTATCCTAATTCCTAAATGTACACTAGTAGCTGGGCTAGCGACATGTTATCACGGCTCTTACTAGATTATTATTAATTAAACATATCGATTTGGTTGCAACTACAATGTATCGCTTTATACAGCTGATAACTAACTGACACAAATTATGAATCTCACCGAATGACATTTGAAGATATTGGGACTTTCTAGATTGTATATTCCTACATATTTGAAAAAAAAAACGGTCAATCAATTTAAACCAGAACACATTATAGAAAAACTGTATAATAAAGATAGTCACAGCTATAGATTATTGCGATCCCATATCCGTTGAAGTGATGTACAGCTCACAAACATTGCTTCCCACACTTGTAAGATAGATGACGGAGGATCGATCACACGACCCAGTTGAAAAGCACTTGTAAACACAATCCAATCGGATAGTTGACATAACATTCTGATGTACAATGTTAGGTAATGAGTATTCCGTAGGCTACCACGGAATACACATTCCACATGCTAATGTGGAAGGCATAATAACACGGAATAATTATAATAATAATAATGTTGGGACATTACATACAGTACCTGATTCCACACTCAGCTCAGCTTGTACTACTGTCACCAGTTTTTTTATACCTTATAACACTGTGGATAACACCCAGCCTCGAAGGAACAGATACGTTCAATACATTTTTATGTATCGTGATATGGGAATTGAACCTGCAACGCCACGTAGAAGTAGCCGCTAGACCAAGGGTGCTGACTAGAGACAATTTCATCTCATAACACTGCCAGACTTCCTTATTCTTGTGTACTTGGTACCACGACATTCATAGTGTGTGTACCCCGTAGTATTAAGTTATTAAGCCAATAACAGCGTGGATGCCAGGAGAAGTGAGTTAGCGAGCAATCTAAGTTGGCACTCAGCGCGGACTTAGCGCTTATAAGTTTGATGTGCGATGCACTGCCCTCGGCACAGAATATACATATATATAGTGGGTCGTGAGTACTACTGGCCTACTTATTAAGCTTAGTTATGCACTTAAATTGGCTTGTGTTTGACCACTTCACCGCTGGCTCTTAGTTTGTAAATAAAATAAACGTGCTCAAGTTTATTTGGAGCAGTTATTTTATTACATTACACCGTCCACTTTATTATGCGATCGATGTAAGTATAAGAAGCAAAAAATTCAAGAGTGAAATAGCGCGTCTGTACTCTCTGCTTACTTCAAAAGGGACGTAAAGATATTATCTACGTAAGTAAATTCTAAAACTTTTGTTGCAAAGAAGGCACTCAGTAAAATGATAATAACATTACATTTATAGTACCTACTTCTGCAATAAAACGTCTTCATACAATTGTAGTAAAAAATTCAGTTCTGTCATTTCCATCGGGCACAATGTACCTACTGTTCTGAATATTTGATCGCGCAAACGCTCCCAAGACACAAGGAGCGAGTCACATTTCATTTACGTACAATCGCCGTCACATTTCCTCCCGAACAAATATTTCAAAGGAATTTCACGCGCTATTGCGTCCACTTACGGTCCATATTAAATTAAGGGTAATGTAGGTATTCATACTTGTGTAACCGAGTGTATCGCTTACCAACTTATCCTTCAGGCGGTTGTGACGTATGTAGTTGAGTGTTGTGTCGCAAGTCCCATTCGAGTTTATTAATGCGGGTCGGATCAGAGGGGGGAGTATGATATCAGGGAGGTGAGGGAGGGTGGGGGTCCCTTGTAAGTTTTAATCAAGAACATGAATTAGTTGGAGAGGCGGGCAACTTCCACACTCCGGTATATAAACCGGCATCAAGACGAGACCTCGAGTCACACGCTGGCCGCCGCCGGGGAACATCACCAACTTCACCGACCACTTGTAGACCACGGGGCTTTGTGTTAGATAAACAAATATAACGAGGCATGGAAAATACGGTAATACACCAGGAAGAATTTTAAAAACGAACAAAAAGGAATCCGAATACGCTTCTTCTGCGAAACTCCTTCATGTGCCTCAACACCTCTCTAACAAGCAGTTGGTAGCTTACATGTAAATCTTGGTGGGGACATATAGACCGAACGAGCGATGAAACACTGTCGAAAAGATGTACAATGCGAATGAGAGTGGAAGAAGCCGCGACGGCAAAGGTGAACCTTATAGATCAAGTTGACAAAGTACTCAATGATGGAAAGGTAAAGAGTATCCCGGTCTGAGACAGCCTTGGCGTGATGATATGTTATAGCATATGTATGTTTGCACATATATATATGTCGCCGCGAACATTATTTACTAATAATTTAATATTCAACAATTGATTTTATGCATCTCTTAATTGTGAATTAGCATAATCATTTCGAATTTACCAGATATAATAATAATAAATTATAATAATAAATTCTTTATTGACATAAATACAGTTACAAAATAATCGAGGCCCTGGTTCCGGAGGTAGGTATGAAAACCTGAGTTTCCGAAGACAGTGTCTTCTTCCAACATTTTATAAAATATTATATTTATGCAACAAGATAAAATGTATATTAATTACTAAATTAATTACTAAGATGCGCATTTTATGTGAATGTACGTGTGCATGTGTGTGTGTGTATGTGTGGGGGGGGGGGTATGTGTGTGTGTGTGTGTATGGGGGGGGGTTATGTGTGTGTGTGTATGTGTGTGTGTGAGAGTGTGTGTGTGTGTGTGTGTGTGTGTGCCTGTGTCTGGATTTAGTCCAATTGTTTATTTATGCCAGTACAGCCTCAGTTGAATTATAGTCCTGCTTCATGAGCCAATTCTTTAAGACATTTTTACATTCTACGGTTGTTAGGGGATTTATATTAAAATTTACATTGAGTCTGTTATATAAATACTTGGATAGGTAAACCCGTTGTCTTCTAGCGGATGCTGAGAGACATTTGGGAGGTTGGCATACATTTCTTATGGTTCGTTTTTTCGTCATTGCTCTATTTAAGGGTGTGATGGTGTGTTGCTTACTAACGAGCCTCAAGATATAAATCTGTCGTACACTTAGAACTTCACACTCCCTATACAGAGTTGCAGTTGAGTATTGGAAAGGTTTGAAACTCATCACCTTAAGAATAGACCTTTGAACCCTTTCTAGACGTATCATGTGGATTTTACAAGCGCCACCCCACACCGTTATACAGTATCCCAGCACTGATTGCACCAGTGCACAATAAACTGTGCGTAATGAGTTGAAGTCGGCTACTACATGTCGTAGTTTCTTGAAAGCCCATATTAGTTTTCTGCAACGTGTAGTAGTGAGGTCTATATGCTGTTTCCAGCTCAATCTACAGTCTACTACTACACCTAGGTATTTTACACAACTGGATTTGCTAATGGCAAGGCAAGAACAATCTGAGCTTTCACAAATTACGTTGCATTTATGAAATAAAATATTTATATTATCTGCTTTTATTTTGGAAAAACTAAATAGCAAGCACGTTGATTTTTGAAGATTTAGAGTGAGTAGATTTAAACTAAGCCATTGTCCCACTTTATGTAGGCCGGTTTCGGCGGTTTTTTTAGCTTCAACCCAAGTTTCCCCATGAAACACCAATGCGGTGTCATCAGCGTACGTTATAATTTTAGCATTTGGAAGGGATAATTGACATAGGTCATTAATGTAAATCAGAAAGAGACTGGGTCCGAGTATGCTCCCTTGTGGAACGCCGTAGGAAACCCTAGCAGATGAGCTAATATGGTCTTTGATTTTGACTTTTTGAGTACGGTCACATAAAAAATCTTTAAAAATACTAAGCGCAGTACCACGAATACCAATTTTGTTTAATTTGTTCACAAGTGAGGAGATGGAGACAGTGTCGAATGCCTTCGCGAGGTCAAGAAATATACCAATACATTTTTGCTTTGCGACTAATTTTAGTGTGACATGATCGGCCAGCTGGGAAACCGCATCTTCAGTACTTTTCCCACTCCTAAATCCAAATTGAGCATCTGATAAAATGTTGTTGTGTTCAAGGAAACCTAAAAGTCTTTTATTCAGTAACTTTTCATATATTTTAGACATGGTCGAGAGAACCGAGATGGGTCGATAGTTCCTAATATCATCTTTAGCACCACTCTTGTGCACTGGTGTAATGAGTGATTGTTTAAACACTTTTGGGTAAATACCCTTTCTGAAGCAGATTTCAAAAAGTTGTGTAAGATGAGGAACAATGACATGTTTAGCCAATTTTAGGAATTTTGCTGGAATGGAATCCCAGCCGACTGCACAGTCATTCTTGAGGTTCATTATCGTCGCTTCAATCTCAGCTTCGTCTGGTGGGAGTAGAACCATTGAATCACATATATAAGGTATGTCAAAGTTATATGAACTTACAGGTTTAGTAATGGCATCTGCAAGGAGCTTACCTGTGCTGGAAAAGTAATTATTTATATCATCGACCGTCTTTAAAATATTGTCTGTTTGGTGTAGCAAGTGCTCAGCGTCAGTTTTATTCCGTTTTACGTCAATTATAGTTTTTACAGCTTTCCATTTTTCTTTATTACTTTTTGTACTTTGTATTAATAGAGCTTCGTAGTTTCGTTTCAGTTTTCTGATTAAGATGTTGCAGAAATTACGGTATCTTTTAAATGTGACTTCAGCAACATTGTTTTGGGGGTCTTGTGAATACTTTTTGTGCAGTTTATCTCTATGGCGGATGCAACGCAGTAATCCCGGAGTTATCCAGGGTTTGAGTATTATTTTTCTGCAAGGTCTTTTTATTACTTTCGAGTGAAGTTTTAGGGTATTAGAAATATTTTCAATAAATCGAGAGGAGATATCATTTGCATCTAAATTTTCTTTTATAAACGAAAAATCAACTGTTTCTAGATGCTTAACTGCCGCTTCATAATCTGTTTTAGTATAAAAGTTTAATTCATTGCATTTATGATCAGTCTGACAAAGGCTAAGTAACACTGAAGCATGATCAGTCACAGTTGAATTTATTACGAATACCTCAGCATAATGGGGTGTCTTTAACATAATATGATCTAAACAATTTTCTAGCCTTGTTGGGTGGACGTGAGCTGGTAGAAGTCCTAGTTCGGCGGTTAAGTTTAGGTACGATTCACTGTTTAGGTTTGTGTTCATTTAGCCAGCATTCCGTAAGGATAATGATGTCTGATTCAAAAGTCAACAAGGCTAATTGTGCTTGAAATCCATCAAAATTTCTGTAAATACTACGAATATTTTGTGATATTATTTTTAGGGACGCCTTGGAGTTTCTCATTTCAGTATTGCAAGTTTCTAAGTCACAATAATAACTTGTAGCCACAGAGATGGTATCTACTTCTCCTAAAATATCGTTTTTGTTAGCCATTTGGGCAATATTTGAAAATTTTATCACTACAACAATGTACTGTAATGTAGTTACTATACATATAACTGACGGGTCGTAAAAGCAAAGATTGGCATAGCTTAGATTTAATATTATAGCTGTATTTGAAATGCATATGTGAGTGTGTGATATTATTTTGGATAATGAATCCCTGTGTAAAAGTTTTTGGTGTGTGATGTATGTCTTTGTATTTGGTGTGTTTGTGCGCGAGATAAGAGACCATGCTCGATTAAATAATATTACGATTCTATTCAAATCGAATGAATGTGCAAAATAAACCTGTTTAATTGTCAGTGGTCTACACCATTGACTTGAGATGGTGTTCAAGTAAGTTTCTAATTAACTTTATATAAAGTACTTTGGCTTTTATAGCTATTGATTTAAATTTGTTAATATTATTAGTAATTTTTAATAGCTTTGAAAAGCTTTCGTATGTAATTGCTGTTTAAATTCATAACCAATCCCAAGCGTTCGCAGCGCCGCCGTTGGTCATAGTTGGAAACTAAAACTAACCAATAGTAGTATTTGCTTTGGCGGGAAAAAACGACTGTGACCGAACGCTAGGATTGGGGTCTGATACAGTGAGGAGCTCAGTTAGTTGCAGAACTTCGAGCGGAGAACATTGTAAGGAAAAACTCTGTTACTTTCTTAAAAAAAAACAGATTATTTAATTAAGGTGTTTTAGTTTATTAAAATGCTTGCTTTTAAATTATATTTCTGAATTACAGTAATGGATTCTTTATTTTACTTTACAAAATAATAATAATAATAATATTGAGGTGAATAAATTGAAGAGCAGAACCAAATGACTACGGGGTATGTGGTTCTGCGCATTCTCTTTATTTTTTAAATTAATTAAATAAATTATTTCGACATCAGAAGTGGGATAGGATTCCACGTCAGAGACTATTTTACTGCTGGTCATTTGTTTAATTTTCAGGATTCCTGGCTATATCTGAGCATCAACTGAAAGCATGAGTGCACCCGAGTCAAACGTGTCAACGCCAAGTACATCTGCAACGAGCGTGGCAACAATGAAGGAGTCCGGAGCCGACGCATCGGTGCCGAGCGCGCCTCCTACAAGTGCACCCACGGTACTGCCGCCGTCACTGCCACTACAGGCGGGTAACGTACCGCCCGATTTTTTGCTACATATGATGAGTCTAATGCAAGGTATGAGTGAGCGACTTCTTCAGCAGCAGCAGTCTGGTGAAAAGATGAAAATTACTGAAGTGTTTCTGCCCTCGTACGACCCGGATGGTGGTGTTGGGGTCCGTGAATGGTGTGATCATATTACTACAGCTAAGAATACGTATCAACTTAGTGATTATGATATACGCATGAAAGTAACTAGCTTGTTAAAAGGTCGTGCTAAAATGTGGGCTGATAACTGGCTGGTCACGACCTCTACTTGGGAAGAGCTGCGTCAAAATATGATCACCACATTCGAACCTGAAAGTCGTTACTCACGAGACATTCTCAGGTTTAGAGAACATTCCTATGATCCTTCCAAGGACATAGCGGAATTTTTATCACAGTCTTGGATATTATGGAGGCGTGTGACCAAGGATAAGCTTGATAATAGCGATGCTGTCGAAGCGGTGATAGGAACGGTTAGTGACGAACGCCTAAGAATCGAATTAATGAACGCCAGAGCCATTTCTGTGCCAGAGTTAATTTCTGTTGCCTCTTCTATTAGAGTTAAACGTCAAAGTCAACATAACACCAATCAACCACCTCAGAAACGTTTAAAATACTCAGTTGATAGCCGAAACGTACCATTTTGTAATTATTGTAAAAAGACTGGTCATGCTTACAGTAATTGTCGCAATAGAAATTTTTCAAATTCACAAACGACTCCTTCCGATAGGAGCCCTGCCACGTCGTCCTCTTTACCTAGGGCAACTGATAAGTTTTGTTCGTTTTGCTCGAGACCCGGTCATACATTTGATACGTGTTTTCGGCGTGATAAACAAATAACTTCTAACGTAAATTCTATGTCCAATAACGTGTCTAATTTGAATACAATGAAGGTATCTGTCGGAAACCAAGTAGTTAATACCGTTTTCGATAGCGGTGCAGAATGCTCTGTGATGCGCGAATCGATCGCAAATAAATTACCCGGGCGTAGGCGTCGAGTGGTCAGCTACTTACGTGGTATAGGTCCATTTCCTGTAGTATCAACTTGTACTTTAACAGCAATATGCGTTATTGACAACATTAATGTCGAGATTACGTTTCATATCTTACCTGACTACGAAATGACGTCAGATGTTTTAGTCGGTTCAAATTTGATACACGAAACTGGCTTGAGTGTTATTGTCACACAAAATAGCGCAAATTTGATATCTCAACCCCGCGTTATGCACACACGATCAAATAGCGCTATGTTTGAAAATATTAACCATGACTTGACTGACGACGCTGAAATTGAACAATTGTTAATTTTACTTAATAAGTACATTGATACTTTTACACGCGGTTTCTCAACATCACGAGTAAATACAGGTGAGCTAGAAATACGTTTGAAAAATCGCGATAAGTATGTTGAACGAAGGCCCTATAGATTGAGTCCCGTCGAGCGCGAGAAAGTAAAAGAAATTGTTAATGAGTTAATAGATAACAATATTGTTCGAGAAAGTAAATCCCCATATTCCAGCCCAATTATCTTAGTAAAAAAGAAAAATGGAGACGATCGCATGTGCGTCGATTACCGGGAGTTGAATGCTAACACGGTTCGTGACCACTACCCCCTTCCTCTGATTGCGGACCAAATTGACCAATTGGCCGGTGGATTATACTACACAACCCTTGACATGGCTTCTGGTTTCCATCAGATCCCCATTTCCTCTAATTCGATCGAGAAAACAGCCTTTGTTACACCGGATGGACTGTACGAATATCTCACAATGCCCTTCGGTCTTTGTAACGCTCCGTCCGTGTATCAGAGATGCATTAACCGTGCTCTGGGACACCTTCTAAATCAGGGTAGTGCTGATAACGGCAATCACGACAGCGTTGCCCAGGTCTATATTGATGACGTCATCAGTAAATGTCGAGATTTTACCAGTGGAATTTCATATTTGGAACGAATTCTCATTGCTTTACGTGAATCAGGTTTTTCAATTAATATCGAAAAATGCTTATTCTTTAAACGTTCAATCGAATATTTGGGTAATGTAGTAGAAAATGGTCAGGTTCGTCCAAGCCCCAAAAAAATTGAGGCGCTAGTGAAAGCACCAGTGCCTACTACTGTCAAACAAGTTCGTCAATTTAACGGGCTGGCGGGCTATTTCCGTCGCTTTATTCCCGACTTTGCGCGGACCATGGTCCCTCTATACGAATTAACTAAACAAGACATTAAGTGGAAATGGACTCACGTTCACGAGGAGGCACGTCAAAAGATTATCCATCACCTAACATCCACACCTGTCCTTACGATATTCCAAGAAGGTGAGCCTATCGAATTATTTACTGACGCCAGCAGTATCGGATTCGGCGCGATACTAGTTCAAATCATTAACGGCCGACAGCACGTAGTAGCTTATTTCAGCATGCGCACCACAGAGATAGAAAGCCGGTACCACAGCTATGAACTTGAAACACTGGCTGTGGTCCGGGCCATCAAACATTTTCGGCATTTCCTCTATGGACGCAAATTCAAAGTTATCACTGATTGTAATGCATTGAAAGCTTCAAAACATAAACAAGATCTGCTACCTCGCATACACAGATGGTGGGCGTATCTACAAAATTTTGATTTCGATATAGAGTACAGGAAGGGCGAGCGGATGCAACATGCAGATTTTTTGAGTAGAAACCCGGACCCTCTCACTGTAAATGTCAATACAAACAACCTTGAATGGGTCAATATAGAGCAACGGCGCGACAGCCAGCTTCGGCCCATTATAGACGTCCTACACAAGGGAGAGGACGTCTCTGGATATCTTCTTGAAAACAATGTGCTCAAATACCTGAAAAGAGACTCTATTTTAGGCACACAAAAATTGATTGTAGTACCAAAGTCCTTTCAATGGAGCCTAATAAATACTTACCATACTGCTCTCAAGCACCCAGGGTGGGAAAAGACACTGCACAAGCTTAGGGAATCGTACCATTTTGATAAGATGTCAACCAGCGTACGAGAATTTGTAGATAACTGCGTAGTGTGCAGAACATCTAAACAAACCTCTGGAGCGACACAAGTACAGTTGCATTCAATAACGAAACCGATGGTACCTTTTGAGGTTATCCACATGGACATAACCGGCAAGCTTGGTACAGCGAACGAGCAAGAGTACGTGATTGTTACAATAGACGCGTTCACAAAGTATGTACTCTTCCGTTACACCAACGATAAAAGTCAGCAAAGTACTCTAGCAGCTCTGAAACAGGTGGTTCACCTCTTCGGTACGCCAAGACAAATTATTGTGGACGGTGGGCGTGAGTTTTTGGGTGAGTACAAGAACTATTGTGACAACTTTGGTATCGAAATTCACGCAATAGCTCCTGGCATGAGTAGATCCAATGGACAAGTTGAGCGTGTTATGGCAACCCTCAAAAACGGTCTCGTCATGATAAAAAACTATGATACTCCGGACTGGCATACAGCACTTGAAGGACTTCAACTTGCCCTTAACTGCACCGTTCACAGAACTACAGGTACAGCTCCACTCACACTACTCACTAGACGACAGAACTGTGTGCCACCTGAGTTATTGAACTTGGTCAACTTGGATAACACATGCATTGATATTGATGCCCTAGAACGACATGTACACTTAAGAATGTCTGCGATTTCTTCAAAAGATAAAGAAAGATTTGACAGAGGGCGGGCTAAAATTCGTCAATTCCAACGAGGTGATTTTGTTCTAATTAAAAATAACCCTAGGAACCAGACATCCCTAGACCTTAAGTTTAGTGTGCCTTATGAAGTTCTCAGGGTCCTCGACAACGATCGTTATCTAGTTAAAAAGGTCGTTGGTCATCATGGGCGTCCCCGCAAGGTAGCGCACGATCAACTACGGCGCGCCCCACAACCTGGAGCAGTCGCCCAGGCGGCCGTGTCGCCACGAGACGAGGAGCAAGCTGGACCTTCGGGCACGGCGGCATCGCGCAGATAAATCTTGAAACTGAGAAACCATCAAGGCATCATATGGCAGTTAATCCCCGGTGAGAAATTTTCATACTGTTTTCCAAATATTTATAACACTATTGGCGCGTGGAGTAGTCCAATTACCAAAACAAGCATACGTGTAGTCTTGCAAAGTTATTTTGTCTATATGAATGATAAAATACTGTCCACACAGAAAATAAAATATTGTATTGGCGCGTGGAGTAGACCAATATTCAAAATACTAATAATAATATCCTATCCTGAAAGAATAATATGCCCCTGTGTACCACGGCGTACAAGACCGCTTAGAGCACAGCATCGACCTCTCACCGACCTATCCTTGTCATGAAAAAAAAAAAAAAACCCTGTCTCCTTACCCATTATCCTTTAGAGCCCCTGTTTTGTACAGCATCTACCTTTCACCGACCTATCCTTCCTTGAAAGAAAATTATGAAAATATATTTACTACTGACATGAGCAGTAGTACCAATTCAATTCTATAATCTGTGTCATGTGGAATGAGCAGTAGCATTTATTACATACAATTCTGTAATCTGATATCACATACAAAGATCAGAGATGTACACAAAAGAAAAATTACATCTGCATATAGGTTTAGGTTTACTGTGGAAGTACCTAGCCTCAAAATATTCATTCATTTATTTCAGGGATAATCCAACGCGATGCAGAGCACGCATCGCAGATCAGTATGGCCGTGTCGCCGCGAACATTATTTACTAATAATTTAATATTCAACAATTGATTTTATGCATCTCTTAATTGTGAATTAGCATAATCATTTCGAATTTACCAGATAAGAGACCATGCTCGATTAAATAATATTACGATTCTATTCAAATCGAATGAATGTGCAAAATAAACCTGTTTAATTGTCAGTGGTCTACACCATTGACTTGAGATGGTGTTCAAGTAAGTTTCTAATTAACTTTATATAAAGTACTTTGGCTTTTATAGCTATTGATTTAAATTTGTTAATATTATTAGTAATTTTTAATAGCTTTGAAAAGCTTTCGTATGTAATTGCTGTTTAAATTCATAACCAATCCCAAGCGTTCGCAGCGCCGCCGTTGGTCATAGTTGGAAACTAAAACTAACCAATAGTAGTATTTGCTTTGGCGGGAAAAAACGACTGTGACCGAACGCTTGGATTGGGGTCTGATACAGTGAGGAGCTCAGTTAGTTGCAGAACTTCGAGCGGAGAACATTGTAAGCAAAAACTCTGTTACTTTCTTAAAAAAAAACAGATTATTTAATTAAGGTGTTTTAGTTTATTAAAATGCTTGCTTTTAAATTATATTTCTGAATTACAGTAATGGATTCTTTATTTTACTTTACAAAAAAATAATAATAATAATATTGAGGTGAATAAATTGAAGAGCAGAACCAAATGACTACGGGGTATGTGGTTCTGCGCATTCTCTTTATTTTTTTAATTAATTAAATAAATTATTTCGACATATATATATATATATGAATTTCATATTAAAAATAAAATAGCGAAATGTCAATTTAGAATCCAAAAATCTTGAGCTTTACAGCATACTTGAACTCAACATAAATTTTGATATATTTTCGTCTGTCTGTAAAAACTTAATATAACCAGCTTCGGCGTCACTTCAGTTGAGTATAAAGTCATTGGATATCTCAAACGTTTATCTCATAGAGAGGCCGTCATCGTCATAAAGAAAATGTTCTATCGAGTGTCTCATTACAGCGCAGGCTTTGACCGTCTGTGCTGAGGTCATTGACCTACGAGGCTTTATCCAAATTATATGCTGACATGTACCTACTAGTGCCTGGCTCTCGACGGCCGATGCTACAGGCGGCCGATGCTACAGGCGGCTGGGGACGCGGGCGGTCACAATACATCTTCACCATTCATGTACGCTGGCTTCACAACACCACAAGCAATTGGGGTGAGGGAATATCTTTAATAGAATAGATTCCTTGAAAAAAGTCAAAGACGATTTCAATTAATAGGAAATCCTGGAAGCTATTATATATATGTTTGTATCCCCGCCATTTTGTATTTAATTCCAAGTGCAAAGCTTTAGTTGTCAAACATACAAATAAACATAAATATGCTTTAACACTTTTTACACCGCGACGGCGATAAGGCGTTACGTGGAATGGACCGGCGTAGTCGACGCCAGTAAAAACGAAACCTTTGACTTCACTTACCCGAAAAGGGGGAAGATCTCCCATCATAGGGAAAGTATTCTTAGGTCTGACCTTGAAACAAGCATTACAATTTTGTACGCGTTTGCGTATCATACTCCTGGCAGAAAGAATCCAATAACGTTGTCTAAGAAGCGCTTGAAGTAGGCTAGGGCCAGCGTGAGCATTTACAATATGAGCATTTGTTTGTTATCCCACTAAAGTGGCAAACAAGCATACGGCCCACCTGATGGTAAGCGGTCACCGTAGCCTATGAACGCTTGCAACACCAGGGGTATCACTCGCGCCTAAAATATATTTATTTATAATCTACAGAAATTGGACGTCTTTGCTTAATTGATATCAACACAAAGCAGTTCGTAATATTTGCTTTGTGTGTTACTAGATCCGATCTAATAGTCTGTATTACAATTATATGTCCTATATATCTGTGAATTAATTCATGTGATATCACTCTAGTATAATCTTTGATTTTTTTTTTTAAGCTTCCCTCAATAATTACATAGTCCTTTCCTGCAGCACCTGTAGTTCTACTAAGATTGGGATTATCAACAAGTACTATATTATACGGCTTACTTTCTAGTATGAATAAGTTATCTTGAGCTAAGATAATTTTATTAATAATATTTACAAAACTGATACTATTATGAGCATTGGTATAATTGGTATAATAGCTTATTTCTTTTATCAAGATCAAAACTTCTAAAATTGTCAGTTCTAATATTTTTTTCTATATTATCAAAAGGTTTTCTAAAAGGTAAAAAATCAGGTAAGTTTTTTAAATGTGATGAAGAGTTATCTAAAGCAATAGCAGAATGCATATACTGAATGTATATAAGGAAAAGACAAATAATATAATTTAATAGACTGTGTACATTTTTAAGCTTAATGTTTGCCATAAATAAAACAGGACATTGAAGAAGTGTAAGTAATTACGATTAAGCAAATATAATTTATTGCTAAGTAGGTGATAAGGATAATTTTAATTATCTCTTTAAAACTTTACTCTTCCCATATTATTGAACACCTTATAATAAAGACTGAGAAGAAAGTTACAAAGGATTGTATATTCTTATCATCATAGCACTGTTACTACAGTAATAACACTAAGAATAACTATAAGTTTCTTTGAATGATAGTTGAATTTTGATTGAAATTTTGAGGCTATAAAAACCGCAGGTACCAGTTGGTTTTTATTAGCTAAAGTAAACGTCAAATATCTGGAATTCTGGACATAAAATCCTCCTTTGAAAAAAAAGATTAGAAAAAAATGCAATGCACATACGACAGAAATTAAGTATGTGTGTATGCACCCACATACGCTGAAGAGGATACGCTACATTTTTTTATGAATTTGATTGTTTAATAAAAAAAAGTCTGCAGACAAAGATAAATTTTTGAGCTCTAAAAGTATCTCTAATTGTCATTATAATCAGATTTAGAATATGCGGAAGTAAATTTTTAGCTATAAGAATATATTATAGAAAAAAGGAACCCAAAAGTTAGCGTTATTGGTAATCCAACTTGGTGTAACGGCACTGTAGACCTTACAATAAAGACTGAGAGGAAAGTTACAAAGGAAGATTATCATGCTTCTTCCATATTCTTTCTACTTTCTTGTTTTTAAGTAGCTCTAATGCTTTGTGAAAGTGATGCCTTGTTTTACTTGGCACTATAATGTCATCAATGTATCCATGTGATGCAGCAAAAAATGGATTAGCAAATTTCTCTTTATATTCTTTGATTAACGTTTGCTGTTCTTTTTCATGCCTAAATATAATTTCAACTGCACTTTCAGGGCCCATTACAGCTATCTCAGCGGTTGGCCAAGCATAATTTATATCACCTTTTAAATGCTTTGAGTTCATAACAATATATGCACCACCATACGCTTTTCTAGTTGGTTTTATAAGGCTAATTTTCGGCACGGTCGCTTCAGCGTAAGCGTAAAGCAGTTTCGCTCCGTGTTGTATTATATTATTGTATTCTTGATTTGTACCTGGCAGGAAACCTGGAACATCAATAAGTGTGATGATGGGAATGTTAAACGCGTCACAAAATCTTACAAACCTCGCAGCTTTTCTTGAAGAGTCAATATCCAAGCATCCTGCAAGGTGCATAGGTTGATTTGCAACAACACCAATAGTATTTCCTCCAATTCTGCCAAAGCCAATTATGATGTTACGAGCAAAATCGGGTTTTAGTTCAAAAAATTTCCTTTCATCACACACCTTTTCAATGAGTTCATACATATCATAAGGAGTATTAGGATTACTAGGAACTAGAGTGTTCAAAGATTCATCAACATCATCAATTAAGTCGCAGATTGGTACAGTTTTTGGCAACTCTTGATTATTTGCTGGCAAAAAGGTGAAGAATTTTCTCATTTCTAGTAGCATTTCAACTTCATTATTGAATGCAAAATCTGCTACTCCTGTTTTGCTCGTATGAATTTTTGCTCCACCGAGATCTTCGTGGCTTACGTTCTCGTATGTAACATTTTTCACTACATCTGGTCCGGTTATAAACATGTATGAGCTATTTTTTACCATGAAAATAAAATCGGTTGGCGCTGGAGAGTAAACTGCACCGCCAGCACATGGGCCCATGATTAGAGATATTTGTGGTATAACGCCTGATGCATTTACATTCCTTTGAAAAATTTCTCCGTAACCAGCAAGGGAATTTACTCCTTCTTGGATTCTGGCTCCACCAGAGTCGTTTAGTCCGATAATTGGAATTCCGGCATTAATTGCCATATCCATAATTTTGCATATTTTTTTTGCATGTGATGCACCAAGTGATCCACCAAAGACAGTGAAATCCTGAGAATAAACAAAAACTTTTCTGCCATGAATAGTACCATGGCCAATTACAACTCCATCACCTAAAAAATCAGCATTTCGCATGCCAAAATCAGTTGCGTGATGCTTCACAAACTTATCATACTCTTGAAATGAATTTTCATCGAGCAATATACTCAGCCTTTCTCTAGCGGTTAGCTTTCCTTTTTCATGTTGCTTGTTAACTCTATCAGGACCTCCTCCTTTTTCGGCTTCTAATGTTTTGATCTTTAGAGTTTCTAGTATTTCAGAGTCTTGCATGTAGTAAAATAACTTTCAAATTGGTTGTAAACTTTATTGAGCTTACAAATCCTATTGATTATACACATACACCGTTACTGCATGCAACGGTGTATGTGTACGATAATTAATGCGCTAGCAATTTCTATTTAATATTTTGAGAATGCTGAGACTCACTAACATTCTGTGCACTTGCACTTGTTACACCTGTTGATGGATTAATTGTTATAACTTCTCTTTCAATTCCTTGTAAGTTTGAAGCCAATGAGACCAATTTTGCTAGAGTCATGTCATTATATTTATCCATCTTCTTATTCTCATAATAGACAATTTTTTTTTTTACAGCTTTGTTTTCCTCGAAGTCCTCAGGACTTATATTATCACTTAAATCAGTACAAAATACGTTACCATTTTCACTAATAATTAAAGCAATACTGCAATCTCTATCACCCACTTTCCAGTTAAATTTAATTATACAAGACTCATTTAGTATTTGATAAAGCCTTACACCATCATCACTTTGTGAAACACGCACCAACCTTTTATCTTCTGGAGATACCAATGTAAAAGCTCCAATTTTTGGATTACTATCCTTTAAGGCTTTACCAGGAAATGAGTTATCAAATTTTAACTCATACCAAATTCCATTACTAATCGAACAAATAAGAAACATTACTGTTGGAAAAATGTAAACATAATCTGTTCCTGAACGTATATGTCATATCCGGTTGTTGGCGTCTCTTCCGCCCTCGCGTGTGTTTTGTTTTTTACGTGAGCTCTGTCTGTATTCTTTTATGTTCAACTTAAGTAATACAAGTTATTTTCTACCAAAGTGTTTAATTTTACATCAGGTTATGGGCCCAGTCCCAAAATCTTTGGTAGAAGAACGTAAATATTGTTTGTTTACTCCGAAGTTGATTCACAATACAAATCTCACTGCACCGAAAAAATGGCCGCGCATAATCTGCAAATTGAAAAATTAACTGGCAGGGAAAATTATGCGACTTGGAAGTTCGCGGTCAAGTCCTATTTGGAACACGAAGAGTTATGGGAATGTGTTGATCCGAATCAAAAGGAAATCGATGTTAAAAAGGATATAAAAGCTAAGTCGAAAATCATTTTGTTGGTGGAACCTATCAATTACGTGCATATCGAAAATGCCAAATCAGCACAAGAAGTATGGAGAAACTTACAAAATGCATTCGAGGACTCCGGGCTGTCAAGGAAAGTCGGTTTACTCAGAGATTTAATCAACACATCCCTAGATAGTTGCCCCAGCGTGGAGGATTATATAAATAAAATTATGAGTACAGCATACAAATTGAGAAATATTGGGTTTGCTGTTGATGACGAATGGCTAGGAACACTCATGCTGGCGGGTTTATCTGATACCTATAAACCCATGATCATGGGTCTGGAAAGTTCTGGCATAAAAATTTCATCAGATTTTATAAAGACAAAGCTTTTGCAAGAAGTGAAGGTTTCTGAGTCTTCTGCTTTTTTTATCAAGCACAAAACTACATCAAATAATAGTAATTTGAAGCCAAAAGGAAAAGGGCCCCGTTGCTACAATTGCAACAAATATGGACATTTTAGAAATCAGTGTACACAAAAATCTAAAACTAATAACAATGTATTTTCAGCAATATTTTCAGCCTACAGTTCAGTGAATAAGGACGACTGGTATGTTGATTCAGGTGCAACCATGCACATGACAAGACGCTCAGACTGGATGTATGATGTCCAACCACCTCCGATCCAGAAGATAATGGTGGCAAACAGTGATGCCGTCTCCGTGCAGAACATGGGTAAAGTAAACATACAAACCAACATATGCAATGATGAGCATCAGATCCAGGTGAGAAATGTTTTATATATTCCTGAGCTTAGTGCAAATCTATTGTCAGTAAGCCAATTAACTAAGAATGGATGTAAAGTTGAATTCACTAATGCTGGCTGTAATATATTTAACTCTCAAAAGATTTTGATAGCAACTGCACAACTAACCAACAGAATGTATAAGTTGAATATCGCTACTGGCTATGCATGTGCTGTGTCTTTGAATGAGAGCAAGGCTGATATTGATACTTGGCATAAGAGAATGGGGCACCTAAATATGGCTGATGTTAGGAAATTAGAATTGTGTACTGAAGGTATAATCATAACACAAAAGGATGCGAGTTCTGTGTGCAAACCATGTTGTGAAGCAAAACAAACCAGATTACCGTTCCCACACTCCGGTTCTAGAGCGAATACATTACTAGAAATAGTTCATACTGATTTATGTGGTCCTATGGAGACACCTTCAACAGGTGGAGCGAAGTACTTCATAACTTTCATTGATGACTTTTCTCGCAAAGTATATGTATACTTCATAAAGAACAAGTTGGATATTACATCTGTGTTTAAGACATTCAAGAATGAAGTAGAGAATGAGTTGGAAAAGAAAATTAAGATTATTAGAAGTGACAATGGAAAAGAATATTGTAATAAAGATTTCTTAAATTTTCTAGCAGCTTCCGGAATTAAACACCAGACGAGCCCGCCATATACGCCAGAACAAAATGGGCTAGCAGAGCGCATGAACAGGACACTGGTGGAACGGGCAAAGTGCATGCTGTTTGAATCAAAACTGCTAAAAGGATATTGGGCTGAAGCTGTAGCAACTGCAGCTTATGTTATCAATAGATCACCATCACGAGTTTTAGCTGAGGTAACACCTTTCGAAAAATGGACTGGTAAGAAGCCAAACATATCACATCTAAAGATATTTGGTGCCAAAGCCATGGTACATATTCCAAAGCAAAATCGTCTGAAATGGGATCGTAAATCACGAGAGTTGATTTTTGTTGGTTATTGTGACAACACTAAAGGTTACAGATTATATGACCCATGTAATAAAAAGATAGTCATTAGCAGGGATGTGATATTCCTAGAAGATTGTATTCATACAAACACTCAGAAACCTGTTACAATGTCTAATCTAAATACAATTTCCCTAAATTCAAATGATAATGAGCAGGTCCTTGAATGTGAAACCTCTCATACAGAAACACAAGATATCAATACTACTATATCACCTCAGAGTAATGAAGAGAGTAATGAGACTTCTTTTGACAGTTGTGCGATGAACCGGAGTGATGATGAAACTTATTATCCCGATACAAGTGATAATTATGACAGTAGTGAAGTAACTGATAGAAATATTACTTTGAGATCACATCAGAGAGGTAATAATTTTTTATGCACTGCACAAATTACAGATCCACTAACAGTTGAAGAAGCTTTATCAAGTGCCGATGCCGGTCATTGGAAAAAAGCTATGGATGAGGAGTACCAGTCCTTAATAAGTAATAATACATGGGAAGTTACAACTCTACCAGCTCAAAAGCGCATTATACCATGCAAATGGGTCTTCAAAACAAAAACTAATGAAAATGGTGATATTGTAAAGTACAAAGCACGGCTAGTAATAAAGGGATGCTCCCAGAAGAAGGGGTTGGATTACACTGAAGTTTTTTCACCAGTTGTAAGACTTTCTTCTTTGCGATATTTGTTTGCTCTTGCAGTTAAGCATGACCTAGATATATGGCAAATGGATGCTGTATCAGCATTTCTTCAAGGTGACATAGAAGAGGAAATCTATATGGCTCAACCACCTCTGTATGAAAATGGTGAGAAAGTATGTTTTCTAAGAAAAGCTTTATATGGATTAAAACAGGCAAGCAGACAGTGGAACAAAAAGCTTAGCTCTGCACTGATAGGTATGGGACTTCAACAATCTCGGATGGATCCATGCATTTATTATAAAATTGTTGATTTAAATAACATGCTGTTCTTATCTATATATATTGACGATCTGCTGATATTTACAAACAATAAGAAGTCATTAGAAAATATTAAAGAAGAGCTTAACAAACAGTTCAAAATGAAGGATCTTGGAGAAGTATGTTACTGTATTGGAATACATGTAGAAAGAGACAGGAAGAAAGGTATTATATATCTAGATCAAAGAAAATACATACAGGAAGTATTATATAAGTATGGGATGGGGGATTGTAAAGCTGTAAAAACCCCAATTGAAATGAATAATAAGTTACAAGAAAGTTCAGATGAAACTAAAATTTTAAATGATGTTCCATATCAAGAACTTATAGGATGCTTATTATATATTTCTCAAGTTACCAGGCCAGACATAAGTTTTATTATAAATATGTTAAGTAAATATAATAATAAACCTGAAAACAAACACTGGATGGCATTAAAACGAGTCTTGCGGTATTTGAATGGCACTAAGGATTACAGACTCAATTACAAGCAAAATATAAATGAGAAGATGACTCATGGTTACTGTGATGCAGATTGGGCGAGTTCAGAAGATGATAGACGTTCCTGCACTGGCTACATTTTCATGTTTCAGGGAGGAGCAATCAGCTGGAACTCCAAACGCCAGCCTACTGTAGCTCTATCCACGACAGAGGCAGAATATATGTCGTTGTCATCATGTGTACAGGAAGCGTTATGGTTGAAGCAATTTCAAGAAACACTATGGCCCGCACTGAACAATGAAGCCATGTCTATTTATTGTGATAATCAAAGTTGTATAAAACTTTCAGGTACTGATGTTTTTCATTCTAGAAGCAAGCACATCGACGTGAGGCATCATTTTGTTCGAGACAAAGTACTTGGAGGATCGATTACTGTAAATTTCATTCAAACTGATGAAATGGTTGCGGACGTTCTTACGAAGGCGACTTCGCACTCAAAGCTGGCTTACTGTTCTTGTAAGATGGGATTATGTTTAAGGGAGGATGTTGGAAAAATGTAAACATAATCTGTTCCTGAACGTATATGTCATATCCGGTTGTTGGCGTCTCTTCCGCCCTCGCGTGTGTTTTGTTTTTTACGTGAGCTCTGTCTGTATTCTTTTATGTTCAACTTAAGTAATACAAGTTATTTTCTACCAAAGTGTTTAATTTTACATCAATTACAAACTCGTTTAATAGTAGTGCTGGAAATACTGACAATAAAATTACACAGAACATCTGCAAGTAAGCCTATGGTATCGTAGACTCTGTTACGTAAAGTATTGTATTTGATATATTGCCACAACCTCTCAACAGGATTCAGTTCCGGTGAATAAGGAGGCAAGTATATAATGGTAATGTTTTCCTGAAATTTCAAACTTTTTGATCTATGCCAACTTGCACAATCCATTACAAGAAAGGCTTTTTTCGTGCCTAAATCTTTCGACATCTGCTCCAGAAATATATTCATACAATCAGTGTTTACATATGGAGCAAGTAGGCTGATTTTCTTACCACTTCTTGGATTTACCGCACTGTAGATATATAAAATTTTGTCTACCAATTTTCATTTTAACCTGCGTTCTGACCCCTTTTTTAAACCATCCGTGTCCGATTTTTGAATGAGTTCCAAATCGTGATTCATCAAAAAAACACCTCTTTTTCAGGGTGGGAATTGACTATTTTATTGAAGTATTTTTTAAACTCTTCTTGCTTGTTTTTATCTTGTTTATGGTGCATTGGCCTCGGTGTTATATAAGAAAATTTCATCCTTTGTATCTCACGGTGCACTGTTGATTTGCTAATGTTTAGGCCAAATTCCTCTGAGATTTTTATCTGCACTTCCTTAATAGTAATATTTGGATTTCTTTCTACCCATATTTCAATTTGCTCACGTTGATTTTTCTTTAATTTGCTTTTTCTTCGCCGCTGAGACGGGGCAAATAATCTTTCTACTCTACCAAATTTTAGATGCTTTATCCATTCAGTCAAAGCAGTCCTTGAAATTTTACATATTCTTGCCACAGCGCTTATACTACTTTCTTTTCCTGCTATCACCGCTTGTAACTTTTTTGAAACATATGCGTTATTTCTGACCTTTTTTAACATTTCTTTCGCCAAATTTACAACTTTTTCGTCTAATAGTTTTGACCTTAATGCCATTTATACCTCTCTATTTTATCTACTTTATTATCACTTCTTTCCCATTATTGTCTATCTGTTCTTTGCATAGTGGTAATTGGTATTACCAATGGATTGATGGCAACACCGCTGCATCTGTGCACATAGCAGATCTGCATAACTTTGCAACCAGCCTTGCTCAATTTCTCGCTGCTTTACAACGCATAGATACTACAGATGGGCCTCTTCCCGGACCACATAATTTCTATCGTGGAGGGGTACTAACAACCTATAATGCTGAGACAAAGCAAGCAATTGCCGTTCTAAAAGATAGAATAGATGCCAATGCTGCAATCGAGCCATGGGAAGCAGCGCTAGCAAGCGCTTGGAAAGGTTTGCCAGTGTGGGTCCATGGTGACGTTAGCGCTGGCAACCTATTGGTGCAAGAAGGAAAATTGAGTGCCGTCATTGATTTTGGAGGATTGGGGATCGGCGATCCCGCTTGCGATCTAATGATTGCTTGGACGCTGCTTAGAGGAGAAAGCCGAAAAATCTTCCGTGCAATGCTTCCGTTGGATGCTAGCACTTGGACTCGTGGCCGTGCCTGGGCTTTATGGAAGGCTCTTGCTGATATTACCACAAACACGAACGCTGTCGAAGCTTGGCACACTATTAATGAAGTGTTTAGAGATTATAAGCGCTTTTCATAAAGTATATTTGTATGAACATTGTGATTTGAGAGCAATCTCCACTAGAAAGGATGTAATCTCAGTATTGAAATCCAGTTTTTTTATCAAAAAATTGTTTGTATAAGGAAGGTGTCATACTAGTCACAGCTGTACGAACATTGTGATTTTGTATCCGTTCAGAGGTGTGGCAAGGATAAAAAACAATTGACATAATATATTAAAGTAGTAATAACACAAAATGTTGATAGTAAAGTAAGGCTAGATGCTTCAATTGTTGATCAGTATTGTAGAGTTATGTAAAAACTTAGAGCAGAAAGTAGCAAAGCTTGAAGAAAAAAATAAAATCTTAGAAATAGAGAATGCTGAACTAAGAGAGAGACTCGGCTTAAACTCAAGGAATTCATCTTTACCAAGTTCAAAAGAGCTGTACAAAATAAAAAAAGACACACCAGAAGATAAGTCAGAGGGCGGCAGGAAGATAGGTGGTCAAGTTGGACATAAGGGGAATTGCCGAGCTAAAATGGAAGCAGATGAGGTGGTGAAGGTAGAGTTACCAAACAGATGCGAGTGTGGTGAAGAAATCGCAATATCGGAAAAACCATATGTCTATCAAAAAGTTGATTTACCAGAAATTAAGCCTTACGTAGTTGAGTATCAATTAGAACATGGTCGCTGTCGTAAATGCGGAAAAAGAAGGAGTAGCAAATTACCAGAAGGAGTTACACCGGATACCTTTGGTCCTAGAGTTAAGTCAGTAGTTGCATCACTAAGTGGGTTTTATAAGAATTCAAAGCGAGAAATAGCGAATATTATGAAAGACATCTTTAACATGAGTATAAGTGTTGGTAGTGTGTCCAATAGTGAAGCAAGGGTTTCGTCAAAATGTAAAGAAGCCTATGAACAAATAGAGGAAGAAATAAAAGCAAGCGAAATTTTGCATATTGATGAAACCAGTCACTACAACAAAGGCAAATTGGGATGGTGCTGGATGTTTGCCAACAATAAAGCAAGTCTTATGAAGTTAACAGATACAAGAGGAATGAAATTTTTAAAGAATAGTGCATTTTGTGATTACAAAAACCTGGTAATTACTGACAGATATGCAGTTTACAACCACTTCAGTGATGAAAAACGACAAATTTGTTGGGCTCACTTATTGAGAAATTTCGAGAGGTTATCTCATAGTTGGAATAGTGAAGTAATGAGACTTGGCCATTGTTTAAAAGACGCAGTTAATGGATTGTTTGTATTAAAAAACGCTTTGTCAGAAAATGAAATTAGTATTTCAAAGTTCACTAAGCAAGCTAAAGAATTACGAAGATACATACAGTACTGCATGATAAAAATATCTTATATACTTGAAGCAAAAGGAGCTTCACGAACGGTAAAGGGTATTATAAAATCCGAGTCAATGATGTGGACATTTTTGGATGACCCAGAGAATATTCCATTAACGAATAACCATGTTGAGCGACAGATACGGCATTATGTTGTCTATCGTAAGAATTCATATTTTGCACAGTCAGAGCGAGGGAATAGATTTCTTGAGCGCATAATTTCGTTGTATCTGACTTGGAAACAAAAGGAATTAAACCCTTTTCAAAACCTGCTAGCTGTTGTTTCTTAAACCACACCTCTGAACGGATACATAAAGCTCTGGCCAGTGGGAGTATCGATATTAAAATCAGAGCTTTTTCAGCTACTTAATGTTTTAAAAAACGGGGAAAAAGATTTCCTTCATTTTCCCGAGTATGCACCTGAGTATTTTAAGCAGCTAACAGCAGAGCAGTTAGTCAGCAAGGTAGTAAAGGGATACACCAAACAGGAGTGGCAAAAGGTAAGAGAAAGAAATGAAGTACTAGATTGCCGAATTTATGCGAGAGCAGCATCTATTGCGCTTGGAATCGATCGTTGGCCAGAGAGTAAATGGAATAGTTTAAGTGGAAAAATGGAAAGCAAAAAGCCTAAAAAATTAAGACAGAGTAAATGGCTTAGTAGTCAAAATGTACAGTGAAGAATATTTAACTCAAGTTGAGAAAGCAATTCAAAAACTGCAAAGCGGAGAAAGAGTTGTCTCAATTGCATATGGTGATCATGTTGTGCGGCACGGGGAAGTTCAAATAAAGGATTTATTGAATTTAAGACAACGAATTAAGGCTGAGTTAAAAGTTGCAGGTATGAACCCAAAGAGGAAAATTGTTTTTTCAACGAGTAAAGGAATTTTATAAATGCTGCTAAAACCTTCAAGCAATTGTTTAACAAACCAAAAATCAAAAGTTCAGCGTGGGATGCAGCAGGGTCAGGAAGAAGATTTTTTCACTTTCAACCAGAGTTAGGAAGTATAAACAATTTGCTGTCTCAAAGCCTTGAAACTTTACGTAGTAGATCACGTGATATGGTGAGAAAAAATCCTTACGCTGCAAATATCATTGATACAATAGTAATACCAATTCCCACTATGCAAAGAACAGATAGACAATAATGGGAAAGAAGTGATAATAAAGTAGATAAAATAGAGAGGTATAAATGGCATTAAGGTCAAAACTATTAGACGAAAAAGTTGTAAATTTGGCGAAAGAAATGTTAATAAAATTGTGTTGTTTCAAAAAAGTTACAAGCGGTGATAGCAGGAAAAGAAAGTAGTATAAGCGCTGTGGCAAGAATATGTAATATTTCAAGGACTGCTTTGACTGAATGGATAAAGCATCTAAAATTTGGTAGAGTAGAAAGATTATTTGCCCCGTCTCAGCGGCGAAGAAAAAGCAAATTAAAGAAAAATCAACGTGAGCAAATTGAAATATGGCTAGAAAGAAATCCAAATATTACTATTAAGGAAGTGCAGATAAAAATCTCAGAGGAATTTGGCCTAAACATTAGCAAATCAACAGTGCACCGTGAGATACAAAGGATGAAATTTTCTTATATAACACCGAGGCCAATGCACCATAAACAAGATAAAAACAAGCAAGAAGAGTTTAAAAAATACTTCAATAAAATAGTCAATTCCCACCCTGAAAAAGAGGTGTTTTTTTGATGAATCACGATTTGGAACTCATTCAAAAATCGGACACGGATGGTTTAAAAAAGGGGTCAGAACGCAGGTTAAAATGAAAATTGGTAGACAAAATTTTATATATCTACAGTGCGGTAAATCCAAGAAGTGGTAAGAAAATCAGCCTACTTGCTCCATATGTAAACACTGATTGTATGAATATATTTCTGGAGCAGATGTCGAAAGATTTAGGCACGAAAAAAGCCTTTCTTGTAATGGATTGTGCAAGTTGGTATAGATCAAAAAGTTTGAAATTTCAGGAAAACATTACCATTATAAACTTGCCTCCTTATTCACCGGAACTGAATCCTGTTGAGAGGTTGTGGCAATATATCAAATACAATACTTTACGTAACAGAGTCTACGATACCATAGGCTTACTTGCAGATGTTCTGTGTAATTTTATTGTCAGTATTTCCAGCACTACTATTAAACGAGTTTATAATGTTTCTTATTTGTTCGATTAGTAATGGAATTTGGTATAAGTAACTCGATTGGAACAGGAATAAAACCGCAATCAAAAGCTAAAGATCCAGAGTTTCGGAAAAGAGTGCAAGAGTTATGGCTGAGATGGACAGATGAAGCAGACAGTAGTGGAGTAAATGATTTTTATGGATTACAAGCTCTAGTATGCAGAAGTATGATAGAGGGAGGAGAATGTTTTGTACGACTCCGAACAAGAAAGCTAGAGGATAGATTTTCTGTACCTCTGCAATTGCAAGTACTTGAATCAGAGCATTTAGATAATAAAAGTAATCAAAAACTAGCCAATGGTAATGTAATAAGAAACGGCATTGAATTTAACAGGCTCGGGCAAAGAGAGGCATATTACTTATTTAGAGAACACCCAGGCGAAGGCTCATTTGGAGAATCAGTGAGAGTGCCAGCAAACGATGTTTTACATATCTATAAACCACTGAGACCTGGGCAAATTAGAGGAGAGCCATGGCTTTCTAATATACTGCTAAAGCTTTATGAGCTTGATCAATACGATGATGCAGAATTAGTGAGAAAAAAGACAGCAGCGATGTTTGCTGGATTTATTACGAGACTCGATCCAGAAGCAAATATCATGGGAGAAGGTGAAAGTAATGAGCAAGGAGTAGCACTATCAGGTTTAGAGCCAGGAACAATGCAGCTTTTAGACCCAGGAGAAGACATAAAATTTTCAGAACCGTCTGATGTTGGAGGAAGTTATGAAGCATTCATGAGACAGCAGCTGAGGGCAATAGCGATTGGTACAGGGATAACATATGAGCAACTAACAGGAGATTTAACAGGTGTTAATTATTCATCAATTAGAGCAGGATTAATAGAGTTTCGTAGGAGATGTACAATGTTACAGCATAACATAATGGTATTTCAGTTTTGCCGTCCTGTATGGGATAGATGGTTAGAGTTAGCGCTACTTTCTGGAGAACTAGACATAGGTGAAGAATGGACAAAGGGAAAAGAAGGAGCAAAAAAAGAAGTAAAATGGATACCACAGGGATTTGATTGGGTCGATCCGCTAAAAGATCAGCAAGCACAGCAAATGGCAGTAAGAAATGGATTTAAGAGTCGATCAGAAGTAGTATCAGAAATGGGTTACGATGTAGAAGAAATTTAGCAGGAAATTGCTGAAGATCAAAGACGTGCAAGTGAACTGGGCTTAAGTTTTGATTCTGACGTTACGGCCAATCAAGAGGTGATATGAAACAACAATGGCTAAACAGATGTGTAATGGTAGAACCAAGGAGTTTTGAATTACTGTCACTACAAACAGGAAAGCAGCCTATCTTTAAAAATATAAAACATGCAGTAAGAAATAGTGAAAGAGGAATAATACCGATACATGGAATCTTGACAAAAAAGTCAGAAACTTTTGATGATATTTTTGGAATGACTTCCTATAATCAAATAGAAGCACAAATTACACAAGCAATAGAAGATAGTGATATAGAAACAATCCTGTTGGATATAGACAGTCCTGGAGGAGAGGTCAATGGAGTGTTTGACCTTGCTGATTTTATTTACAGTGCAAGGGGAAAAAAGAGGATAATAGCGATAGCAAATGATGATGCATATTCTGCAGCGTACGCTATAGCTTCTAGCGCTGAAAAGGTATTTGTGAGTAGAACTTCAGGAGTAGGAAGCATAGGAGTAATAGCAAGTCATATAGATCAAAGTGGGTTTGATGAAAAACAGGGAATAAAATATACGACAGTATTTGCAGGAAGTAGAAAAAATGTTTTAAATCCACATGAGCCAATAACTTCTGAGAGTTTAGAAAACCTAAAAAGCGAAGTGAATCGTTTATATGGAATGCTGGTTGAGCTAATAGCACGCAATAGATACCTTTCTGTAGAGGCAATCAAATCAACAGAAGCAGGGCTATATTTTGGCGAGAAAGCAGTAGAAATAGGTCTTGCAGATGGAATTACAATTCTTTCATCTATTAATCAAAACAGGAGTATTATTATGAATGAACAAACTACAAATGACCTAAAAACTGATAATTTAACTAAGTATCGTACTGAAGTTCTTGAATTAATACGATTATGTAATATATCAAAGATGCCGGAAAAGATAGGAGAATTTATTGAGCAAGGCGTAAGTATTGAGCAAGCAAGGGAAGTGTTAATGGAGTTACTTGCAGAGCGAACGAAGAAGACAGAAATACTAAGTGCAATACCACAGAATTCAGGAGAAGAGTTGATGATGCAGGTAGCGAAAAGTCGGTGCATTTGATGGTCTTAACCGCGGTATATAATCGCCGCGGTAAATAAGTGTTCAAAACGTGCCACAATTATAACCGCCGCGTATAACAACTACAAATATGGCGGTAAAAAAATAAAAAAAGGAGAGAAAAAGACATGACAAGTATAACTGAGGGAAATAATTTAGGCGATCTTCTGAAATATGAAGTGTCCAATCTATATTCAAGAGACCAAATAACAGTAGCTAAAGGTCAAAATCTTAAGCTTGGTGCAGTAGTTGCCAAAAAGACGGAAGATGGTTTTATTAGAGTACTTAATCCTGCTGGAACAGCTGGCACACAAACAGCAATAGGTGCAATAGTAAGTGATGTAAATGCGACAGAAAATGTCAAAGCAGTAATTATTACTCGTGGTGCAATACTAGCAGATCATGCAGTTGTGTGGCCAGCAAATATCACTGAAGAACAGAAAGCTGGAGCAATAAAGCAACTTGAAGTACGAGGGATCATTATCCGCAAGGGAGTTTAACTAAAATTAATAAGCAAAAAAGGAGAGAAAGAAATGCAAAATCCATTTACAAATACAGCATTTAGTATGACGGCACTAACAAATGCGATGAATATATTGCCGATAAATTATGGACGTGTTGAAAATTTAAATTTATTTCCAAGTAGGTCAGTAAGATTTCGACATATTACTATAGAAGAACACAACGGAGTATTGAGTTTACTGCCAACACAAGTACCCGGAGTACCAGCAACAGTAGGAAAAGAGGAAAAAGAAAGGTAAGAACATTTACGATTCCACATATTCCACATGATGATGTAGTGTTACCAGAGGAAGTACAGGGAATAAGGGCATTTGGATCAGAGACTGAACTTAAAGCGCTGGCAGATGTAATAACCGATCATTTGCAATTGATGAGGAACAAACATGCAATAACATTGGAACATTTGCGAATGGGAACACTCAAAGGAATAATTTTAGATGCTGATGGGTCAGAATTATTAAATCTGTACAACGAATTTGAAATAACACCAAAAGTAGTAAATTTTGCCCTTGGAACAGCAACAACTGATGTAAAGCGTAAGTGTCTGGAAGTACTCCGGCACATAGAAGATAATCTAAGTGGTGAATATATGACAGGAGTTCATGCCTTGGTAAGCCCTGAGTTTTTTGATGCACTAACTTCACATACTAAAGTGAAAGAGGCATATGAGAGATGGCAAGAAGGTGCAGCGCTAAGAAACGATATGAGATCAGGATTTACGTTCTGTGGCATAACATTTGAGGAGTATAGAGGGCAAGCAACTGACCCTGAAGGAACTGTGAGAAGATTTATTGAGAAAGATACAGGGCACTGTTTTCCACTAGGAACAGCAAGCACGTTTACAACATATTTTGCACCAGCAGACTTTAATGAAACAGTGAATACTCTTGGACAGCCACTCTATGCAAAACAAGAGCCAAGAAGATTTGATAGAGGGACTGATTTGCATACGCAGTCAAACCCTCTGCCAATGTGCCACCGTCCAGCAATACTAGTCAAGATCGTTGCAACATAGGTAGAGCAAATATAAAGCGGTGTGAGGCAGAAGAATGCTTTACCTCTTCTTAGCATATAAATGTTAGTATATCCCAGATAACCCTGAAACTAAAATTTTCTGAAAATTTTGAAAAAAGTTACATTATTTAGTTTATTAGATCTTATGCAACATAAAAAAAATTATGAAAAAAAAATTAAGTGTAAGGCTTTGAGGGAAACAGCCGTCCTATATGTAGGACAGTAGGATAATAAGAGGAAATAAAAGACCATTTATGACAAAACAGAATGTAATCAAAAAGTGTAGTTTATTAGATAACTATTGATTATATTACCCATTGTTATATGTAATTTACTAGATTAACACTATTTATGAATGATATGTTTCAAAACACTTGACACACACTCCAACATCACATTTCTTGCAACGTGTCAAACATTTTTTGTGACATTGACGACAGTGTGTTTGCTTCGATTGAGGAATAACCAGATGATTCATTTGGTCTTTACGACTATCAGCATGTTCATGATGGTCGGCTAGGCCCTCTTTTGGCATTTTTTCTGTTTGATTCAATCAAAGCAATTGCTACCCTTCTGCGAAAGCCAAGATGATCCAGTTTTCCATGATTTATTTTATATAACTGCCATGCATTATGTTCGGCAAGATCAATCATGTGTGTGAGCAACGGCATGTACCATTTCTTACCTCGTATACCAATTCGGTAATGTGAAATATTTTCATCAGACCGATCCACTCCTCCCATATATTTGTTATAGATGGACACCATATGTGGTTCTTCTATGACAATGTTTCTCTTTTCACTTTGTGAGAAGCGTTTGGCAGATTGTTTAGGATTTATTCCTACAGCATTAGAAGCAATACTGAATATATTATTGTCATGCCATTTAGCAATAATGAACGTGTTGTCATGTGTCGTTCTGTAATCGACAGCACCACGTTCCTTTTTTTTCAGTAACTTCGATGTAATCAGAGGACAACTAGATGTCCAACTAGATGTCCTGTTTTCTCGAACTGTCCCAGTGCAACGAAGGCCTTTCTTTGTTATCTCTTCCAGCAAGGGCGTCCCAGTAAAAAAAAAATCAAAAACTACGTGGTAAGGAAGGTCGAAGCCACGTGAAATCAGCACATCGCAAAAAGTGAGAACAACGCTTGCACCCAGCCCCAATTCTTTATATATTGGATTGCACATAGTTGTAGCACCTTGGTATGGTTCCATCCATAAAACATACCCTAACCGTGTAGCACCAACCCAAGCTTTGAACCCGTACCTAATAGGTTTACCTTTTATGTGCTGTTTGCAGCCATGTCTACCATAGTAGGGGATCATGGCCTCATCTACACTGTAATGCTCTTCAAGAGGAGAAAACTCTAAGAACCTTTTATTTAGAAGTGTAACTAGGGGGCGTACTTTTGTGTATTTGTCTTGCAAATCCAGATTATCATTGACATGAAGGTGGCGAAAAATAAAGTCAAATCTATCCCTAGTCATAGCCGAGCTGATCAATTCATTCTTTGTATCAGGGGAGTTTTCCCAATACATTCTTCTACGGGGGAGCCATGAATAACCACTAACCAACAATATGCCGATGAAACATTTCATATCTTCAGTGGTTATGTCTCCAGGCAAATTCTTTTTGACAGCATATTTATTGCTCTCTGACACCAACAACGAAATAACATCTTCATCTAAGAAGTTTTCAAACCACTCAATTGGGCGCTTATCTTGGCAAGCGCCTTGAACATCTGGCCAATTCACGGGATTTTTTGCCAAGTCCCGTTTTCTCCATGCGTAGGTACGCCTCCCTTCCCCCTTTTAATTGCAGCTTCAGCAATTGATAAATCCTGCTGCTCAACGCCAAGCAAGGAATCTAGCATTAAAATCACTACATGAGAGCGCTTTATTGACTCTATACTTTTTTCAACAAATCTTGATTCTAAGTTATCAACAACATTTGCCTTTCTGCGGATTCCCGCAGTGTCGATGAGAGTGATTAATTTCCCATTATGGTCGTATGAAATATCCACAGAGTCACGCGTGGTACCGGGTTCTGAGCTTACTAATAATAAAAAAATTTGGTGGTACTTCGCTTACTGACTTAAATCGAGTTGCAAATCTAATAAAAAACTATATTGAAAAAGGTTATAATGTAATTGCTGTTGTATCTGCTGCTGCAGGATTCACTGACCAAATGGCTTTTCAAGCCAGGCAAATTTCAAATTTAAATTGTAGACAAGAGTTATCAGAGTATGATGTCCTGCTTTCAGCAGGAGAACAAATCTCTTGCGGGTTATTAGCTATCACTCTTCTGTCTGTTGGAGTTAATGCTAAATCATGGCTCGCCTGGCAGTTACCAATTGTAACGGATAATTTTTATTCTGAGTCTAAAATAAAAAAGATAAAAATTGACCACGTAAAAAGATCTTTTGCTGAGGGTTATACTGCTGCAATCATTGCTGGTTTTCAGGGTATACACGATGATAGAATCACTACTTTTGGTAGAGGAGGATCTGATATCTCAGCAATTGCCTTTGCTGTAGTCTTTGGTATTAGGACTTGTGAAATTTTTACTGATATTGACGGAATATATACAGCAGACCCAAAAATTGTTCCAAGGGCACGCAAGCTTAAATCTATCTCTTACAATGAAATATTGGAGATGTCGTCATCTGGTGCTAAAATATTGCATAATCGTTCAGTACAACTTGCAATGAAGCATAATATTAAGGTGCAAGTGTTATCCACTTTTGAGGAAGTAGAAGGCACTACAGTACTACACGAAAAAGATGTACTGGAAAGATACTTAATTACTGGAATAACTTATAGCACTCACGAAGCTCTTGTAACTTTTACTAACTTTGCAAATACTCTGGATACTTTAAGAGATATAGCAGGAGCAAACGTTAAAGTTGACATGATACATGGGTCAAGCTTTTTGATTTCTAAATTTGATGTTGATTTAATGACAAAGTTATTGAACAAAAATGAAAATTATGTCGTAAACAATAATATAGCTAAAATTTCAATAATTGGTATTGGTGTTATGTCTAACACTGAAGTGATGTATCGCACACTCAAGGTTTTAAGCGAAAAAAAGATAGAAATACTTGCTGTCACAATGTCCGAAATCAAGATCAGTATAGTTGTTCAAAAAAAACACGCTGAGGCTTTAATTAGAGATTTACATACCGAATATGAGCTTGATGTATGACAGCACGCTTGAAATTTATTTACTTGATAATTCAAAAAACTTGAAAGAGCAAAGATAGTTATTGAAATTATCTTGATTTACATCGGTTATCCAAGTTTGACATTGAATGCTTAACACCTCCTCCATTAACACCTTTCTGTAATCTTTATCCAGATAATAAAATAATAATAATAAAAGTTTCTTTATTTTATGAAAATAACACTTACAATTTTTTTGGTTACCACAAAACCGATTACTCGGTTTGACTGTGGAAATTTGTCGCACTCGGACTTACAATAATAATAATAATAGGTATGACAATGAAAAATAAAATAACAAGAATCGAAAAAATATATTTAAAAATTATAAAATTAGGCTCACAGTAACATTGAAAGTTAAATTGAGCTCGTGTTTTGCGTGCCTGCTCAGCCTTACGCGGTGAGGCTTAGGTTCGGTCTGCGCTGAGTTCATCAACGCAGCCACTGAGCAGGCACGCAGCCAGTGAATGTACTAACAAGTTCAGTTATTGACATCACATAGCTCTAACAGGTACTGCTTATATACCCTGGCAAATTTCTTTTTGTTAGTTTCCGCTCTTAAGTCGCGGGGCATTTCATTAAACAGTATTGGCAGTTTTCTCTTTAATGTTGACGAGATGCGACATTATATCGTCAAGCAGAAGAATAGGTGCTTTATTGTAATGAATACACCTTGCTTTTACACTAGATAAGATGATAGAAAGCAGTAATAGCTTTTGCTCTCCAGTAGAACAAAGATTTATTGGCATGTCCCCTTTTTGGCAAAAAACCCAAAAATTATCATTATGTACAGAAAAGGTTAATGAGTCTTTTTCTCTGTTTTCCTTTAGACGATTCTGAAAATATTCTGCAGTATCGTCCAAAGTTAGCTGGCTGCTGAATTTCAAACTTGCCTTCGGAAAAAGCTTACAGGAATGGTTATCAATTGTGTCTTGTAATATCCTTAAAACAGATGATCGCATACGTAAAATATCAATTGCATTGGTAGCCATGACGTTTTCAAGACTAGAGAGTCAACTTTCGTCCAAAATATTCTCTCTAAGCAATTTACTTCGCTCATGCTTAGCTTTTCTATATTTCATGTAGCAATAGGTGTAATTTTCTTCAAATAGTGAAACTATACGGTCTAAAAATTTTAACCTGTCGCTTGGAGAATTAAGAAGAATATAGTCCATTTGTGGAATTAGCCATATTACATTAGATATTCTATACAAAGATGAGTAGCTTGACTGCGTTTTCCCATCAATTTGTATTAATTTCTTATTAAGATTCTTTCCTATACCAATTGAGTTAAGCTCTGCTCCATTGAAAAAATCATAATACACTACCCAACTTTCATTACTGCGCCTATTTTGCATCTCATTGATTTTTGCTTTTTTCATTCCGTTGCTTTTAGCAAGCAATGAGATTGCTTCAAGTATATTAGTTTTTCCAATACCATTTTTGCCAGTTACTACAACTGGTCTATCATCTAAATCCTTTCCTAAATTCCTTTTCTAAATCCGTTCAAAGTTTGAATGACTACGAATGTTATATAATTTCAGTTTTTTTATATAGCAATGGGTAGTCATTCTTTAATTTATATTCTCCTTACTTCTTCTAGAACCTCATCAACATGTCCACTAACTTTTACGTTTTTCCAGATCTTCACTACTTTACCTTTTTTATCTATTAAAAAAGTAGTGCGCTCTATTCCCATATACTTTTTGCCAAACATGCTTTTTTCTACCCAAACACCATATTTTTCCAACATTTCAGCATTTTCATCAGAAACTAAAGAAAATGGCAAAGAATATTTTGCTTTGAAGTTAGCGTGGCACTTAACGCTATCTTTTGATACACCAATTATCACTGTGTCAAGAGAAGAGAAATTTTCTATTTTGTCTCTAAAGCCTTTTGCCTCCATTGTACAGCCCGGAGTATCGTCTTTAGGATAAAAATAAAGGACTACATTTTTTTTATCAAAAAATTCACTCAGCGATAAAATTTCGCCAGAATCTGTTGGCAAACTAAAATCAGGTGCATTATTTCCTACTGTTAATTCCATACTTTGCTCCATTATTAACACTTTTATGGTACTATAGTATATTGTAATAGGAAGGGAGGATAAATGAAAGTAGCTTTTCAAATGGATGAAAATATAAATTTTGAAACTGATACTACATTTGCATTAATAAAAGAAGCGCAGAGGAGAAAGCACGAAATTTTTGTCTATGTTCCTAATAATCTAGCACTCAAGTTAAATCAGTCAATTGCTCTTGCTCAGAAAGTCAGCGTTGATGATTTTGGTTTTACTTCTAAAGAAGATGTAACTATAGATTTGAATGAAATGGATATCATACTTATCAGGCAGGACCCACCTTTTGATATGCGGTACATTACAACAACCTATATCTTAGAAAAGACTACTGCGTTAGTAATAAATAATCCAACAGAAATAAGAAACTGTCCTGAAAAATTAATTACTTCACTATTTCCAGAGCTAATTCCTCCAACTTTGATCACTGAAAATATATCGATGATTAGAAATTTTTGTCACGACTATCAGGATATCATCTTGAAACCACTATATAGCTATGGAGGAAATGACGTAATAAGAATACAAGACCAAAATAGCATTCAAGTGGTAGTCGATCTCATGATTGCACAATATGAATGTCCTGTAATTGCACAAGCATTTTGTAAAAAGATAAATACAGATAAACGAATACTGCTACTGGATGGAAAGCCAATAGGAGTAATGAAGCGAGTTCCAAAGTCTAGCGGAGAAATCAGAACAAATATGAGGCTTGGAGCAAGTTTTGAATCTATTGAAATGAATGATAGAGACACTGAAATATGTAATAAAATTGGTCCTTAGCTAAAGAAAAGAGGGCTAATATTTGTTGGTATTTATATTATAGATGACTTCCTTCTTGAAATTAACACAACTTCGCCTACGGGAGTAGTTTATATCAATAAGTTGTATAGTAAATCACTAGAAAAAGAACTATAGGATGCATTTGAAGAAAAAACAATTCGTCAACTAAGTTCTTGAGCTATTGCCTTAATAAATTCAGTAACTCCATTCCTTATTCTTGTTTTCTTAGTATTATTAGCCATATCACGCAATTTTTGACAATTTTGCAATAAATCAACTAGCAACTCTCCTAGATTCTTTTTCGCGTTACTATTTTGCTCAATCATTACAGCTGCTCCCGAATCTTCAATATGTTTTGCATTATAAAATTGATGGTTATCTTTTGAGTGAGGATAAGGAATATATACAGCAGGACGCTCAGCAAGAGTAATCTCTGCTATTGAAGTTGCCCCCGCTCTGCTAATTACCAAATGAGCATTGGCCAGTTTATTTTCTATATCATCGAAAAACTCACTTAACTCACAATCAATTCCTTCATTTTTGTATAGACTCTTGACCTTGTTTATATTTTTCTTCGTACATTGCTGCGTTACTCTAATCCTCTCTTTTACTTCAACAGGTAGATCACAAATTACGCTGCTCACTACATCATCAAAAAAATTTGCACCCTGACTGCCTGCTATTATTAACACGTTTAAAACTGTTTCAGCTCTAGAATAGCCTTGTGCTTCTATATCGACAAAATTTCCTGTAAAAACGCATTTACTACCTTCTGCATACTTAGTCTCTGGAAAGCTAGTTGCAATTAATTTTGCACTCTTGAAAAAGAATCTGTTTACTCTCCCTAAAACTATATTTTGTTCATGTAAAATTATAGGTATAGAAAGTATTATAATATTTACATGTGGGAAGTTTGTTGCAACTAGAGAAACTATTTTCTTTATAGTGACTTCGTTCTTTATTGAAACCACAAGAGCTTGAGCTCTTTCTATTCCTACTGATTTTAAAATTTCATATCTTGTAGCATCTCCAAGATATATAGGGAAACTGTCATTTTTTCCTTCTTTCACTATTTTTGATTGAATATCTACAACAACATAACTTAAATGCTCTGCAGTAAGCATTTTCGTTACCATATATCCCACTCTACCAAACCCGGCAACTATTACGTGGTTATAAAGATCTTGTGTGTCTGTTTCGATTGCTTCATCGTCTAGTATTATTTTTTCAGTGCTAAATGAATTTGCTATCCAGTCTCCAATTCCCGATAAAAGAGGAGTAAAAGCCATAGTTACTGTAGTTACCATCATAAGCACTTGAGCGATTTCACTTGATAGTACATCTAATTCATCTGCTGAACGGAATAAAATAAATGCAAATTCACCACCTTGTGCAAGCAGTAATCCAGCTTGTATTGCAGGTGCACTTCTAAATCCAAAAAATCTACACAATGTATATATAATGGACGTCTTTAAAACGATAAGGATAATTGATAATAAAGTAACGAGTGGTAACTTATTGAGTAAAAGGTCAATATCAATAGACATGCCAACAGTCATAAAGAATAAACCAAGAAATAAGTCTTTAAATGGCAATACTGCATGTTCTACCGAATTCCTGTGTTCTGTTTCTGCAACTAGTAACCCAGCAACAAATGCACCTAATGCCATTGATAAATGAAATTGTTCAGTAATAAATGCTGATCCTAATATTATCAGATGTGTTGTTGATATAAAGATTTCATTACTCTCCATTTTGGCAATAACCGAAAACAATGGCCTCAGTAATAACCTACCAGTTACAAATATCAACACCAATGCAATAGCTGCTTGCACTAATGAGCCTGCCAACGAGCTTATTAAGCTGTGTTCAGAATTGCCAGTCAGCAGAGGCACTAGTACTATCAGAGGTACCACTGCAAAGTCTTGCATTAGTAGCACTGCTATCGACAATCTACCAACTTGGCTTGCTTGAGAACCCTTTTCTTGCAGAACCTGCAACACTATTGCTGTTGAAGATAGTGCAAGCCCACCACCAATAACTGCTGCCATGTTTATGCTCACTCCAAAGGCGAGAGCAATGCACCATATTGCTATCATAGTAACTATAACTTGGAGAGAACCAAACCCAAACACATGCCTACGCATGGCGATGAGGCGTTCAAATGTCAATTCAAGACCTATAATAAACAACAGGAAAACTACTCCAAATTCTGCGAAGTTATCCATTACTTCAGCTGAATGTATCAGATTAAATCCATGAGAACCAATCAATGCACCTGCAACAAAGTAACCAAGCACTGGACTAATATTCATTTTCCAAAACGCTATTACTATAAACACAGCAGCGGAAAGTAAGATTATTTATTTATTTATTTTATTTATTTTATTTTGTTTTATTCGGAAAACTTACAGCTAGACAACTACATATTAAATAGAATTAGAAGATTAAGGCCAATTACAAGTTTTCACATATAGAATTGAGAATATAAGGACATAGGTAGATTCACTAATAATACAAAAACATCCAGAACATAATCTAAGCTCTAAACAAAGCATAGCTGATTTTTCGCTTCAGTTGATGAATATCCGAATGAAATATATCGATATCGTGATCCCAATGTAGTTTGTTGATATAATTACTTGCTCTTAGTAAGAATGAGTTTTGCCGGTAAGTCGTTCTAACAATTGGTACATGGAGTATGTTAGGTTTTCTGAGTGAGAAGGCAGGGGTACACAAACCCAACCTACTCAGCAGCTCAGGACAGTCGATAGTGGCTTTAGCTAATTGAGTAAGATAGGCTATGTCGGCAATTTTCCTTCGTTCGTAAAGTGGTAAGAAATGAAAGTGTTTACATCGAGCTGGGTAGTTAGGTAAATATTTGTTAGCGCGGTACTGTAAGTGACGCAAGAAACGCTTTTGTATACGTTCGATGCGTGTAATATATGTATCGTAAACGGGGTTCCATACTTGAGACGCGTATTCCAAATGGCTGCGGACAAAAGCACAGTAAAGAATTTTGAGGGTCTTTATGGATTTGAATTCGGATGATAGCCTCAAAACAAAGCCAAGTGCTTTTGAGGCCTTATTGACCATATTATCAATATGCTCATTGAAAAGTAGTTTTTCATCAAAAATTATACCCAGGTCTTTTATATTCTGCACCCTTTTTATCACGGTATTTTTTAATAGATACGAATGGTTAAGTATGTTGAGTTTGCGAGTAAATGAGCATACATAACATTTTGAGACATTCAAATCTAACTTATTTGCGGTGCAATAATGTTCAAATCTGGTTAGATCATCTTGAAGGCTTTTAATATTGGCATCGTTTCGTATAGGACAGATAATTTTCATGTCATCAGCATATAGTAAGATTTTAGAATGGAGGAAACAAGAACTGATGTCATTGATAAATATAATGAATAGCAGAGGTCCAAGCAATGAGCCCTGCGGAACACCTGATGTAATATTCATAGATGAAGAATTATAGCCATTCAAAACAATAATTTGACTGCGATTTTTTACATAGGACGAGAACCATCTATGCAAGCTTCCTCTAATTCCCACAGACTGCAATTTACGTAGCAAAATGACGTGATCTATCCGATCGAACGCTTTGCTGTAGTCCGTGTAAATAATGTCAACTTGCGTTGACTCAGTCATATGTTTCGTCAGAATATCGTGGCAAAGAACTAGATTCGAGGTAGTAGATCTCCCTCTGAGAAAACCATGTTGATCTTCATTGAGGATTTGCTTCATTGCTGAGTATAACTGGTTATATATAATTTTCTCTAAGACTTTGGCAAATAGACAAAGCTTAGAGATGGGTCTATAATTTTCAACTATATTCTTAGGTCCTTTTTTATGAATTGGCGTAACATAAGCTGATTTCCATATCGTTGGAACTTCGCCCTCTGAAAGGGACCGCTTAAACAGATACGAAAGAGGAACAGTGAGACTTTTGGCACAGTTAACGATTAATATAGCAGGCACGTTGTCGGGACCTGCGGATTTGTTAGGGTCCAGGGATTTCAGTAGCTTATAGACTTCCTCTTTGTCAACAGTGACCGAACTGATGTCAATATGCGTATCAAATAGTGAATTCTGAGTTACGTCGTCGGCTTGGGTGTTCGTTAGGAAAGTGGAATGAAAATATTCAGCAAACATATTACTAATGTCCTCCCCATTATTTGAAGAGCGTTGGCCAAATTTGAATGTAGCAGGGTAGTTATTGCATTGCTTTTTCTTTTTTATATAGGACCAAAAAGCTTTAGGACATTTTGCAATAGAATTTTCAATACAATTAATATATTCATTGAACATTGAGGCCTCTAAGTTTTTCACACGTTCCCTTAATATTGAGAATGAGTTGTGGTCTGATACATTATTGTAAACCTTATATTTGGTATGGTATTTGTGTTTTTCTTTTAGCATTTTAATTAAGGGGGCCTTGTACCATATGGGATATTTCTTATTTGGCCGTACAATTTTGGAGGGGACATGTTTATCTCGCAAGCTATTTAAGGTCTCATATAGAAAGTTAAGACTGTCATCAAGGGATCGCTTTTTAAATTCCTGCTGCCAGTTCACTGAGTCCAAGTCATTAGAAATTGCGTCAAAGTTTCCAGATTCGTATAAAAATTTTAACCGTGGACGCGGGGAAAGTGTATGGTGTTGAACGAAATCGGCTGAGATACAGAGAGCTTTGTGATGGAGGTCTTCAATGATCAACGGGGATGTACAGTTAACGACAGATATATTGTTGTTACAGAAAACTAGATCAAGCAGTCTATTATTATGGTTGGTACAAGAATTAAACTGTAAGAGGTTACATAAATTCATACTATCGAATAAGTCTGTTTGTGCATCACCCTGTATATTAGATGGTCGTAAAGAGAGCCCATCGTCAGACAATTGCCAGTTAAGGTTAGGTAAATTGAAATCTCCTAGTATCAGAAACATGTCAGAAGGATTGTGGATAAGGATATTACTTAGGTTGATAGCAAAGTTTGACAGCTGTTTAGTTATCGAGTTCCCTTGGTTTTGGGCGCAAATATATGATACACAGATGTGTATTTTGTAGGATATTGAGGGTTTCCTGTTAATTAGTTTCAAAGTAACCCATATGTCCTCCGCCGAGGAACGCCAGTCACAGCGTTCCTCCGCAACAAGTTCGCGACGGACAGCAATCAACACCCCGCCCCCCATATACTGGTTAGTAAGTGAGTAGTTTCTATCACGCCTCCATACAAGATAGCGCTCGTCTATAATTTCACTGTCTAGAATCCCCTCTGTCAACCACGTTTCTGTTAGGCAGATAACGTCGTAATTATTTAAATATACATTCCTCAAGAATTCACAAGCCTTTGTCCGCAGCCCCCTAACATTTTGGTAATATATACTTAGTGGCACCATGGTAAACAATAGTGAACAATGTTAACTAAATGAATATAATATCGCGCAAACAAAATATGTATGTTATTATGACGAACTAAGAGTAACGACTTTATAAAGAATAATTGCAGAAAACTCAAGCCAATTAAGACCGAACGGCTATAATTATAAGGTTGCAAGTAGGCGTAATTAGTAGACGGTAATTTAAACGGCATAGGGCGGTAGGCAAATAAAAATCTTACGAATACATGTACAGAATAGATAGTAATACTTTGTACTGGACGTAGATAGAACGACTCACCTGCGTTTCTCAATCTTTTGGAGCAAGAGTAATTAAAATAAATGGGATTGACAAATCGAATAACATAGATCGATACTAAGAAATTTTCTTTAAATCCTCTTCTGTTTTTATGGTATGTATAGGAGACGTAGTATTTTTCCGTAGATAGATCTTGCAGCCTTTCACCCAGGTATAGGTAAAACCCTGCTCCTTTGCGAAGGTTTTGGTCTTATTGAGCAGCATCTTGTTTGCGTAGGTCAGGTGATCATTAACATAAACTTTGTTATCACCGTTGAGGCCTATATCTGATAATAACAAATTTTTACGCTTTCTCGCAGCTGCCACGAAGTTATCCCTGATATACCTATTAAGTACTGAGACTATAATATTCTTGTTGGTTTCGTTGGAGCGCATCGGTACTCTGGCGATATAGTTAATCTGTTCCTTGGGAATCTTGCAATTCAAAGTAGCTCCCAATTGAGCTATGACATCGAATAAGTTCTCCATCTTGGATTCCGGGACTCCCTTGATCTCGATATTGTTCATTCGAGATCGCTGGTCAGCGTCGCGATTGGCACTTTCCAGTTGGTCAAGTCTTTTTTGTAGATTCATGATGTCTTCTTTAGCTTTTTGCAGCGTACCCAGCTCCTGCTCGATTCGCTCCATCTTTGCTGTAAGGGTATCCACAGAGGTGTGAAGAAAGTCAATGGACTTGATAATGTCAGTGAATTGTGACTTTAATGAGGACAGTTCTGTAAGTTCTGTTTTGATGTCTTCCATCTTCTTAGACAAAGCGGGTAGCAGCGATGTTTGAGCTGTTAGATTTTTCAACTCTAATAGAACTGTTTCATTGTTAGTCGCGGATGGAGACTTCGATGCCGTAGTTTTAGTGGGCAGGTTGATAGATGTCCCACTACCTTTGATCTTACAACTACCACAGCGCCAGGTAGCCTTTCTGTCACCCAGCTTACGATACCCAGCTTCGGTAATGCCTGCGCATTGAAAATCGAACTGGCCCAGGCAGACCGAACACTGAACGCCATCTCTGGTTTCGGAATTGCAAAGTTTGCAGTTAAGCATTTTATTAAAGTTTGAGAAACACTGGATATACAAGGTGCGGAGCGAAATCCACTCAGTGAGCACGTGCGTCGGTTATCAGAACTACCGTCTTACTTATAATATCAAACAAATGCTGAGAGCCACTGTGCATGATATTTACCCTGTAGAATTAGACCACTTGATTGAGCAACCAATACTTGATTTTTGGTCAATTGGAGGATTGCTAGTTTTTGCAATAAATTTCATCGCTTGAAATAAATCACTACTTCCTATTTCATAATTTTGAACTTTCTCTTTTTTTGCATTGTTAAAACGTCCACGATAACGAAGTTTTAAATCAGCGTTAAACCCAAAGAGATCAGGGGTACAAACAGCACCATACTCTTTAGCTACTTCTTGGTTACTGTCAATTAAATATGGAAATGTAAACTTATTTTTCTCGGCAAAATTAATCATGTTTTCAAAGGAGTCTTCTGGGTACTTATTCACATCATTTTGCATGATTGCAACGGTGTTTACCTGATAATATTTTTTCAACAAATTAACATCGCTTACTAGATTGCTAATAATTGATTGAACGTAAGGACAGTGATTGCATATAAACATTACAATAAGACCATTTTCCCCATAGCAGTCACTTAATGTATAATATTTGTTATCCACTCCCAAGAGATTGAAATTCTTTGCAGTAAAGTCTAAATCTATCTTAGGAGTGTCTAGCGCAACCATAGCTCATAGAGAATTGTATACCGTGTATAATTTATGATCTTATTGCTTAAATGTCAAATGGTTTCTATGTACACTGTTTGCATTTAGCATTGTAATTATAAAATTTATGTTCATAACCTTCGAAGGAATAGATGGTTCTGGTAAAACAACACAGTCTGAGTTACTTGCAAATTATTTCAAGCAAATTCACGGTGAAAATAATGTCGTATTGACTAGAGAACCAGGTGGTACTGATTTTGCAGAAAAAATAAGAGGATTACTACTTAAGGATAATATTGATCCTATTTCTGAACTCTTGCTGCTTATCTCGATGAGGCACGAACATATGAAAAAATTAATATTGCCAGCTCTTAAAGAGGGAAAGACAGTTATTTGTGATCGATTTATCGATTCAACTATTGCGTATCAAGGGTATGGACTAGGTGTTGACTTGAGTCTAATAAGAGACTTACACAAATTAGTGTAACTTACACTAATTAGATATCACATTTATTTTAGATATTGATGTTCAAGTTGGACTCAGCAGAGCAAAGGATAAAAATAAGTATGAAGAAATGAGCATTGATTTCTATCATAAAATTCGAAAAGGATTTCAAGAAATAGCTATAAAAGAATCTAATAGATGTAATGTTATTACTGGAATTGAAAAAAAAAGTGATAATCATGTACACAATGAAATTATTGATATTGCAAAGACTTAGCTATACGTATTGAACTTTTGCTAACCTAAACAGTTACTGCATTAACCTGTGGTAAAAAAATATCAATTTTAGGTGACGTTATTTCATACGAAAGACTCTTTTTGATTAGCTAAAAAACTTTGTATTTCATTTTTAGGTTTTTCACTTATTGTTCTATATATTCTTGCGCGATTAATTAGCTCATTTCTACTATTCTTATTGCTTACTTCAGTTATGGTAAAAAATTGATCAAAGTGACTTAAAAGATCCTCATTCTTTATTAAAGATGCAATATCATCAATGTCTTTTACGTATAAAGCAAGTTTGTGCGCTTTGATACGATCCTCAAAACAAAGATTAATCAGTATGTTACAAAACTTATTTTTTGTGATATCTCTTGTTTTTGCTAGCAAAGATTCGATCTCGTCTTGGCAACGCACTCTCTTAACTGACTCAGCAGGTTCAACCATACCTAGAACATTTTCTACTACAGATTTTTTCTCACAACCAAAACGAAACGTATAATATCCCATATTAAGAGTCAAGAGAAGGAATATAGCTGGAAGCAAGAATGGAGCAAGTACATTTTGCGATCCAGGAAAGATAAACCAGATAGCAGTTGCTGCTGATACAGCTAAAAATAACCCTGACATAACGAGTTTTATTTTTCTTCTGTATCCGTTATCAATAACCGTATTTACGCCAATAAAAGCCACATCAAACATTGCTCATACCTCACTAAAAGTAATATTAGTTTAATAATAGCATTGTTGTGATAAGAAATCAATATTATGAATATTTTAATTAATTTATAAAATCATCCAACCAAATAGAAAAAAGGCAAAAGAAGTCCCGAATAGCGAGTTTTAATAATTTAAATTGATAATGTAGTACTAATACCAATTCCCACTATGCAAAGAACAGATAGACAATAATGGGAAAGAAGTGATAATAAAGTAGATAAAATAGAGAGGTATAAATGGCATTAAGGTCAAAACTATTAGACGAAAAAGTTGTAAATTTGGCGAAATAAATGTTAAAAAAGGTCAGAAACAACGCATATGTTTCAAAAAAGTTACAAGCGGTGATAGCAGGAAAAGAAAGTAGTATAAGCGCTGTGGCAAGAATATGTAAAATTTCAAGGACTGCTTTGACTGAATGGATAAAGCATCTAAAATTTGGTAGAGTAGAAAGATTATTTGCCCCATCTCAGCGGCGAAGAAAAAGCAAATTAAAGAAAAATCAACGTGAGCAAATTGAAATATGGGTAGAAAGAAATCCAAATATTACTATTAAGGAAGTGCAGATAAAAATCTCAGAGGAATTTGGCCTAAACATTAGCAAATCAACAGTGCACCGTGAGATACAAAGGATGAAATTTTCTTATATAACACCGAGGCCAATGCACCATAAACAAGATAAAAACAAGCAAGAAGAGTTTAAAAAATACTTCAATAAAATAGTCAATTCCCACCCTGAAAAAGAGGTGTTTTTTTTATGAATCACGATTTGAAACTCATTCAAAAATCGGACACGGATGGTTTAAAAAAGGGGTCAGAACGCAGGTTAAAATGAAAATTGGTAGACAAAATTTTATATATCTACAGTGCGGTAAATCCAAGAAGTGGTAAGAAAATCAGCCTACTTGCTCCATATGTAAACACTGATTGTATGAATATATTTCTGGAGCAGATGTCGAAAGATTTAGGCACGAAAAAAGCCTTTCTTGGAATGGATTGTGCAAGTTGGCATAGATCAAAAAGTTTGAAATTTCAGGAAAACATTACCATTATATACTTGCCTCCTTATTCACCGGAACTGAATCCTGTTGAGAGGTTGTGGCAATATATCAAATTCAATACTTTACGTAACAGAGTCTACGATACCATAGGCTTACTTGCAGATGTTCTGTGTAATTTTATTGTCAGTATTTCCAGCACTACTATTAAACGAGTTTGTAATGTTTCTTATTTGTTCGATTAGTAATGGAATTTGGTATAACAAGCGTGATTTGGCTAAATGTAGAAAAAATAAAAAAGACATGCAGCCACTATAATTTAATGTAATTCACCAATAAATACCTTAAGATTTTTACTGAATGTTGCGATTGAGCCTACAGGTCAAAAACAAGCTTTGAGTCAGAAATACCATTGCTATTATAATAAGAGAAATCGCGATGTTTGTACAATTGAAAGATGGTTGCGGGAGTAGGATTTGAACCTACGACCTTCAGGTTATGAGCCTGACGAGCTACCGAGCTGCTCCATCCCGCGTCGTTGCTTATTTATTATTATATGCGTAATAATAATAAATAAAAGAATAAAATCACACTATTACATATATTTATATATCTATTAACCTTTCTTAACATGATAGTAAATTATATACATAACAATCTGTGCAATGAAAAATATAACTTGATATTGTGGTTCCCTATTTTTCAGTGTGCAGGAATTTTAACCTATTTCTCATTAAATTTTGAACCAAGCTGTGCTTTCACTATATCTATTTTTCTCTTGCTTTCACCTATACTAATTCTGATTGCAATATTATACAGGAAATACGAAATATTATGCATTTCTTTAATTGCAGTGCTCATAGGATTTACAGCCAGCAAATTCAGAACAGATTCAGTTAATACTCACATTCTTGATAAGGAAAGGTATGTGAAAGATATTGTTGCTACAGTGAAGGATATTAATAACAAGGGCTCGTATGAGCAATTTTTGCTTTATGAAATAAAAAACACGAAGTTTAAGTTAGATAACATCAGAATATCAGTTAGAACCAAAGCGGAAAAAGGCATTAAAATAGGGGATCAAGTAAAATTATCAGCAGAACTCTTTCCTCCAAAAATTGCGCCTTCGGAATATGCATATGATTTCGCAAGAATAGCATATTATCAGAAAATAAGTGCAACAAGCAAAATAGTCCTGTACAAAAAGGCTGAAGCAAGAAAATTTCAAGAGTATATAGAATCTTTCCGTCAATATATCTATGAAAACCTACAGCAAAATACCAAAAAGCCACACGCGGACATAATCTCTGCATTATTAATTGGCAAAAAAGACGGGATAGATCAAAAAACTATGAATGCGATACGAGATTCAGGTATAGCACATTTATTCGCTATATCTGGTTTACATTTATCGTTTGTTGCTGGTCTGTTTTTTATAGTATTCCGTAATTTATTTGCAATATCTGAAACTTTGACTCTTAAATATAACACTAAAAAAATATCTGCATTCTTTACTATCTTGCCAACTACCTTTTATTTGTTGATTACCGGTATGCAAATTTCTGCTCAGCGTGCCTACGTCATGGTGATCTTGGTACTTGTTGCAATAATCATAGAAAGGAAATATCGAGGATTAATAGCAATTGCGTTTGCTGCTTCGATGATACTCATAGTGGAGCCAGAAGCAATCTTAAAGCCAGGTTTTCAAATGTCATTTTCTGCTGTTTTGGCACTAGTTGCCAGCTATCAGGTCAATGCTAATAAGTTATTCAAAATAAAAATAATAAAATATTTTGTGTCGATAATGATCAGCTCAGTCATAGCAAGTTTAGCAACTGTTCCGTACACAATATACAATTTCAACTATTTTTCAATCAGTGGCATTATCACAAATTTGATTGCTATACCAATAGTTACACTCATTATTATTCCACTTGGAATAATATATGTTTTATTGATTCCTTTAGGTACTCAGTGGATTATCACGCCTCTCATGGAACGCCCAATTGACAGCGTTTTATATATAACAAACGCAATTGCCAGTCTTCAGTATTTGGTTATTCCTATTCGCACTTTTCCTGCTTCATTAATTATTATAATAACGCTTGGGCTATTATGGTTATGCTTGTGGGAAAGGAATTGGCGTTTCTTTGGAATTTTCTTTATTGTGCTAGGTATTTTCTCTAGCGCTATGTATACAACTCCTGACATTCTAGTCAGTGCTGATAATCTTGCTGTAAAAGAAGATGACAATTTACTATATTCCCTTACTAGAAAAAACAGAAATTTTGTTGTCAAAACGTGGGCAAAGCAAAACGGGCAGAATCAAATTGTGAATCATACTAAATTCAGTAATTCAAACAAAAGGCTAAAATGTAATGATTATGACTGTACATATAATAAAGGAAATAATAAGTCAGTGTTGCTAGCTCATAAAAGAGAAGATATTTTAGAAAATTGTAACAATGTCGATCTAGTAATTCAGTTAAGCAAGTTTAACTATCCAGCTTGCAATACTAAAATCATCAAATACTCTAACTTAGAGGCATATGGCACACACTCTGTTTGGCTAGCAAATAGTGGCATAAAGGTTAGCAAAGTCCGTTCTAATCGTCCTTGGCATAAGCCAAAAACTTGTTTTTAAAGTATCATTTATATATTAGGTCCTTACATATGAAATTGGCGTTTTTCGTACTGGCCACTTTAATCACGAATTTCTCCTCTTTGGTAAGGAATTCCAAATTCAAATTTGTACAGCTATAGACTCATGTATTTGTGCTTCGATGATCGTCATTCATTTGTTTTTTTTCTTCTGTTTTTTTCTGTTTGCGTCACTCATTTTACAAAATGGAAAACCTTAAATATCGCATTATTTACGAGTACGAGTTCCGCCGTGGCACTAGTGCTGCGGAAACAACTCGAAGGGTGAATGATGTGTATGGCGGTCGTGTTGCAAAAGAAAACACAGTTCGTTTTTGGTTCCAACGTTTTCGTTCTGGAAATTTCGACCTGCAGAACAAGCCCCGTGGACGGCCTGAGACTCAAGTTGATAATGAAGAGTTGAAGGCTATTGTGGAAGCGGATCCATCGCAAACCACGTCCGAGTTAGCTGCAGGCTGCAATGTTAGTGATAAAACTGTTTTAATTCACTTGAAGCAAATTGGGAAGATTAAAAAGCTTGAAAGGTGGGTACCTCACGAATTGACTGAAACAAACCGGCAAACGCGCGTCGACTGCTGCGTTACATTACTAAACCGGCACAATAATGAAGGTATTTTAAACCGAATCATTACCTGTGATGAAAAATGGGTTCTTTACGATAACCGGAAGCGCTCAGCGCAATGGTTAGATCCTGGCCAGCCAGCCAAATCCTGCCCCAAGCGAAAATTAACCCCAAAAAAGTTACTTGTAAGCGTTTGGTGGACTAGTGCCGGTATTGTTCATTACAGTTTTTTCAAATCTGGCCAGACTATTACGGCTGATGTCTATTGTCAGGAATTGCAAACCATGATGGAAAAGCTAGCGGCTAAACAACCTAGGCTGGTCAATCGCTCCACGCCACTGCTGCTTCACGACAACGCTAGACCCCACACTGCGCTACAGACGGCTACTAAATTAGAAGAGCTTCAATTGGAAAGTCTAAGACATCCTCCGTACTCCCCGGACCTTGCTCCAACAGATTACCATTTTTTTCGAAATTTGGATAACTTCTTGCAAGGGAAAAAATTCAACTCCGATGGGGCAGTCCAAATCGCCTTCAAAGATTTTATTGATTCCCGTCCGACTGGTTTTTTTAGTAAAGGGATCAATGAACTACCTATGAGATGGCAAAAGTGCATAGAAAATAATGGTTCATACTTTGATTAATTAAATATATTATATTAAAAAATATTCGACTTTTTGTTCCTCCCATACAAAACGCCAATTTCATATGTAAGGACCTAATATAATTACTTAATTAGGATGCAAGGAAATTTATGCCTTTAGATACAACAAATCCTTTCAATGTTAAAGTAGATAAATAACATTAAAGAATTCAGGCCAATATCTAAACTCTGTCAATTTAGTAAAACCTTTGAGAAAATTGTTACTGGACAACTTTTCAGTGTGGTTCGGCGGCACATTATACCAAACCAGCATGGTTTTTATAAAGGACGCTCTGTCGATACAAATCTTTTAACTTTTACCACTGATATTCTAAAAGCGATGGATGAAGGTTTCAGTGTGGATGCCGTGTATACCGATTTCACTAAGGCTTTCGATAAAATTTGTCATAAAACCTTATTAATTAAGCTTTGGGAGCTCGGTATACACGGAGACTTGTTCCGTTGGATAAAATCGTATGTCGAAAATCGAAACCAATGTGTTGTTCTGTCTGGATTTGTGTCACAAAACAAACGCGTCAGCTCGGGTGTTCCACAAGGCTCCCACTTGGGTCCTTTACTTTTTACACTATATATTAATGATATTAATAAGGTTATATCACACTCAAACGTGTTGTTATATGCCGATGACACTAAAATATTTAGAGTTATCCGGAATAGCACAGATTGTGACTTATTACAAGATGACCTCAATAATTTCTCAAAATACTGTAATGATAATAAACTACTTCTTAATCTAGATAAATGTCGCGTAATAAGCTTCTCTAGAAAACTAAATACCTTTCATTATGACTACAAATTGACTGGCAAATGTCTGAACAGGGTAACCCAAATTCGAGATCTTGGTGTTATAATGGATGCTAAGTTGACATTTGTCCCTCACATTGACTCCATTGTTCAAAGTTCTTTTAAACAACTCGGTTTTATATTGCGAGTAGGAAAACCTTTTAAGAATCCTTTAACATATAAAATATTATATAATAGTTTTGTTCTTAGTCGACTAGAATTTGCTTGTGCCGTCTGGAAGCCATACTATAAAGTACATATTAACCGAATTGAAAAAGTTCAAAAGAGGTTTATTAGGTCACTAGAGAACAGAGTTGGTCGGACCTATTCTAATTATGAAGACTCGTTAAAATACCATAAGATGAATTCTTTGGAACTTCGGCGTGACTGCGTAGATAGTGTCCTACTTTACAAGATAATCCATAATATTTTAGATGCCCCTTCACTACTTCATAATATTTTTCTTAAGGTGCCCCGAAGACTCGAACGTAATTGTCGTGATAAACGTTTATTTCATATTCCGTTTAGCGGAACATTGCACAGTGATAACATGTTCATAAAGCGAGCCTGTAGACTTTTTAATGAGTGTGACAAGTTACACGACACTGATATATTATGTTGCACAATCGCCTCATTAAAAACAAGTTTTTAGCAAATAAACAATTTAATCAGTTTTTCTATCTCACCACAATATATTTTTAATATATTTTTAACGTTAAATGTTTTTATTTTCTTTATGTTGTTCTGTATTCTTCTTATAATATGTTTTTATAAAAATGTTTCATTTATTGTGAAAAATTCTAACTTCACTTACTTTTAAGGGTCTTCTATTTCTTTTCTTATAATCTGATTTTATACGTTAGCGGATCGCTGTAAGGAACTCAGCAAATTTTTATATCAAATATGTAAAAAATATAGGGAACTATAGGTTTGATTATAACTATTTCTTTTCTCTTTATTAAGATATATTCTGTATAACCGTTTGTTTCTTAAATAAATAAAATAAAATAAATAAAATAGATCATAATTTTGCCAAAATAGATGATGCTATTGGTTTTTTTCCTAGGTTATGGCGTGCAACAAAGAAATATTCTGTAAGTAACACTCTACCCATAGCGATTGTAAATATTTGGCTTCAATTTTCTTTGGCTTATGTAGCTGCAATAATAATAACCCATAATGATCTAAGGTTTATTACAGATATTTTTAACCCAACATTCATGCCAATTTACACTTTGGTTTCTATTATTCTTTTAACAACTTTTGTAGCCTCTTCTGCTATGAGATATATGCATAAGCAGGAGATAAAAGAAGGAGAAAAGTTGATAGAGGAATTAATAAATAATAAAATTAGAGGTGGCAAAGACAACGAGATGAGTGAAATCGCTGAAAATGCTCTGAAAATAGAGATAAAACCAAATTTAAGTCTTATAGATTCCAAAAAAGCAAACTTTTCAATAGTTTTGCCAATTTCTGAAAATCAGAAAAAAATATTAGATAATCAAATACAAGAGAATAAAAATAAGGCCATTTTTCTTACCATACCATATGTAATTAGTGCTGTAATTATAGTTGGTGCGTTAATACAAAATAGATTGAGCTTTGCCAATATTCAGGATTTGGAATGGGTTCCAGTTGTACTGGCTAGTATCATTGCTATCGTTGGAATATGTATAACATTCAGCAAGCTAAAAACCAATGAGATAAACAATAATCATAATATTGTTAAAAAATTTAATAATTTAGATATTCTCTTTCCATGCAGAAGAGGTGGTTTTGTATCGGTAATGGAAAAAAAGACAAAAGATGAGGAAGAAAATGATCCAATATCTCGATTAATAAAATTACTAGATAAGCACTTGACTAATTTTACAGATAAAATTGTTGACTCATTTGATAAGCGCTTAGATGAAGCTAAAGATCTACTTGAAGGCAAACTTCTAAAACCTGCAAATGATGAAATTCAAGAAACACTTGTTCATCTACAAGGAATTAGAGGAGACATCAAAAAAGATTTAGATAAGTTGCGTAAGGAAATGATGGTCATTTTAAGCGAAGCTAAAGAGCTGGCAAAAAGAACAAATTCACTAAAAATTGAAAGCATTTTTTCTAGTTTAGAGAATACTATTAAAATCGCTGAAGATAAGGTTGAGCGATTTGAACCAAGCAGATTAGTTGGCTTTTTTCAATCTGGAGAAAGAACAATTAGCGATGATCGTGAGTTCATAGATACATTGGAAAAACAAAAAGAAGAAGCGGAAAAGATAAAGAACGAATTAGAAGAAGAACTAAAAAAAGTAAAAGATGAACTAGAGGAATTAAAGAATAAACAAACAAACGAACCTACTAGCAATGAAGACAGTGCTATTCCTCCTTCTCCTCCTGAAGAACAGCAAGATGAAGAGAGAAAAGCAATAGAGAAAAATAGACTATTAAAATCAAAAAAAAGGACAAAAGAACTGGAGAAAGAAAATGCAAAATTGGAAAAAGAATTATCTGAACAAGAAAAAGCAGATGAATGGAAAAAAAAAGTTAATGGCAAAGCAAGTGAGTTTTTCTTCTATTTATTAGAATCTATTAAGTTGGAAGAAAAAGATGATAAGGGAGAAAAAGTCAGTGAGGTAACATTAAGAAATTTTGATAATAAGGTAATAATCCACTGGAAAGATGGCTCTCAAATGACTTTTAATATCCAGAAACAAGATGGGCTTCAAGCTCAACCTAACACAAAAGTTGATTTTGTGGATCCAGATGTTCATGCAGCATTTGAAGTAGCTTTTGCAAGATAGATATAACCTTAGATATTGATGAGAAGGCTAGATGTTTACATAGCTGAAAAGTGCAATATATCGCGCAGTAAAGCTCAAAGATTGATACAAAATGAGCAGGTGAAATTACTTGGCATACCGATAATTAATAATGATTACATAGTAAAACCAGGTGAAGATTATATAGTACATCTCGTTCAACTTGACATATCCACATCAATTGAGACTAATTATGACATAAAACTTAATATCGTCTATGAAGATGAAGACATTATAGTTCTGAGTAAACAAAGTGGATTAACGGTACATCCAGGTGCTGGGACAAACAATGATACGCTTTTGAACGCAGTTATCGCTCACCTTGGTAAAATCCCATATACCCATGTAAGACCAGGAATTGTTCATAGACTCGATAAAGATACCAGTGGGCTAATGGTAATTGCAAAAAATGAGGAAGCCCATGGTTTTTTGTCTGAATTGTTATCAAATCGTAAAATAAAGCGAGAATATTTAGCAGTAGTTTGGGGAGCATTATCTTCCCAGCAGGGAACTATAGAAACTAACATTGCTCCCAAACGCGGTAATAAAGAAATGATGTGTGTAACAAAAACAACGGGCAAATTAGCAATCACTCATTATTCAGTGAAGAAAGTTATAGGGCAAGCAAGCCTGGTTAAATGTACTTTAGAGACAGGCAGAACACACCAAATTCGAGTACACATGAGCCACATAGGACATTCTGTAGTAGGTGATCAAGTTTACGGAAAAAATAGTAGTAAAAGTGCAAAATATGCTAAAAATTCTGACTTTATCCGCAACTTCAACAGACAGGCACTACATGCTCACACGCTAGGCTTATATCATCCAAAAAGTAAAGAATATATGGAATTTGCTTCTGATTTACCACAAGATATAAAAACTCTAATCAGTGAATTTGACAACATATCTTAATAACATTCGTATTAACCTGTCAATATTATCATCCATGTTATCAGGAAGTTAATTAATGAAAGAAAAACTGCTGCACTACCTAGATCTTTCACCTTTTTTGAAAGTATGTGTTGTTCACTGGAAATACGCTCAATTATCGTTTCAATATATATATAACAGATATATAAAAAAGTAGTACTTGCAAGAAAGAGTTACTTAAGAAATTAATTAACTTTGCTATTTTCTCTAACATACCTAGAAGAAATAGATACATTATCTAATGCAGTCCTAATACTAGCATTGTTCTCATTAACAACTACAGCTAGCTCACAAGCATTCAAAGTATATCTACCATATGGAAACAGTACAGTACTTACTTCAGTAAATGCATCTTGTAGCATGCTACTATTTTTAGCTCGTATTAAAGTAGAATTGACACATTCATTATTACCTTTATATATAGCAAAGGCAAATGGTTTAATGACGTACGTCACGCCTGGAAACTGCACAATATCTTTAGAAGTAAGGATGTTTCGTAGTGTATCACTATTTTGAACTCGTATTAAAATAGAATTGATACATTCGTTATTGCCTTTATATATAGCAAAGTTAAGTGGCGTTAAAGTACACGCTATAATACTTAAATACTGTACAATATTTCTAGAAGAAAGAATATCTTGTAATATACCATTTTCTTGGGCTGTTGTTAAAATAACATTAATATACCTTCCCTTATTATGATGTATGGCAAAGCCAAGCGATGTTAAGGTGTACATCAAACCATTTTGATAGTTTATAATATTTGGAGCAGTAAGAATATCTTGTAGTATACCATTGTTTTGAGCTTGTTCTAAATAGAATTAACACATTCATTATTGTCTCTATGTATAGCTAGGCTAAGCAGTATTAAAGTGCGTCCTCCATCTGTTGGAAATCGTGTAGTATATCAAGTGATAAGAACTTTAGTAAATCATTTCCTGAAACTGCTTCCAAGATATCGCTGATGCTCCTTCCATTCCATATAGATCTTTTTAGCTAAAAATACAAATCTTTTTGTTTTCGTGTTAAATTTTGATGATTTAGCATATTCTTGTAACCTCGTTTTAAAGTCAGTGCAGTTTAATTATTCTATGTTAGTATACACCAATAGAAAAAATTTCATCATATGTTCTGGAAAAAATTTACACAGGTTAATGAGGAAACCGGAAGAGAGAGCCTAAAAAAGGTTATAGAGAAGAAAAGTGGTAAGAATGTTGGTGTAGTATCCTCAATTGTTATTAAAGGTAAAGATGTTGCTTTTGCTCTTGAAGTTACTGAGCCAAATGAAGAATTAAGAAAAAATTGTGAGCAAGCTATTAAGGCGATACCGGGAGTAGGAAAGGTTACTGTAGTTGCTACTGGTCAAAAACAAGCTAGGCAACAAAAAGCTAAACTTCATATCGAAGGAGTGAAAAATATAATTGTCGTTGCTTCTGGTAAGGGAGGTGTGGGTAAGTCGACAGTTGCACTAAATCTAGCTCTTTCGTTAGCAGAATTAAAACATAAAGTTGCGCTAGTTGATGCAGATATATATGGTCCTTCGATTCCTAAAATGTTGGGCACTGAGAAATTGAAACCAGAAATACAGAGTGGTAAAGCAATGCCTATAGAGAAACATGATCTCTATACTATTTCAATTGGCTATTTTATTGATAAGGACCGCGCAGCAATATGGCGTGGACCTATGATCACAAAAGCACTTTACAATTTGCTAATGGGAACAAGGTGGTCTGATATAGAATATTTAATCATTGATACACCGCCTGGCACTGGCGATGTACATTTAAGTCTGATGGAGAATTTTAGTTTAACTGGAGCAATAATAGTTTCAACTCCACAGGAGCTTGCTTTAGTCGATGCACAAAAAATGTATGATATGTTCACAAAGCTCAGCGTGCCAATTATCGGCATTGTGGAAAATATGAGCTATTTTGTTCAAGATAATTTAAAAATACACATATTTGGAAAAGGTGGTGCAAAAAAAATGTCTGAAGAGCTGGGAGTCAAGCTCTTGGGCAGAGTTCCTCTATATCCGCAAATATGTAGTGCTTCTGATTGTGGAGACCCTTCAATGCTAAGTGAGGATTTAGTAAGGATTTATGAAGGCATTGCTAAAGATGTTAGGTCTTTTGTATGCAGTCTATAAAGTTTGTTTAACTACTTTTAAAATAGGTAGAATGTAATTTTAGGTGAATAAAATATTTCAAATGGCAGCAGCTACCTCGTATCTGAACAGACAATAGACTTCTTGGATAACTTAAGAAACAAGTAGTAGAAGCAATATTAGGGAAGGTATAAATTTTGAGCAGGTAAGTAAACTTGATGAAGAGAAGCTACGAAGACTAAGAGGAGTCAAAAGAAAAACATTGGAAAAATAATAGAAATTTTAATAGAGGAAGAGGCCAAGAAAAAGGCAAGAGGAGGAAAACCAAATATATTTATTAATAGCACTCGAATATTTGTGTAAATACCGTACATATTTCCATATAGTGCAAAGCTATGGAATAAGTGAAAGTTCTTGCTAACGGCTGATACCAATTCCCACTATGCAAAGAACAGATAGACAATAATGGGAAAGAAGTGATAATAAAGTAGATAAAATAGAGAGGTATAAATGGCATTAAGGTCAAAACTATTAGACGAAAAAGTTGTAAATTTGGCGAAAGAAATGTTAAAAAAGGTCAGAAATAACGCATATGTTTCAAAAAAGATACAAGCGGTGATAGCAGGAAAAGAAAGTAGTATAAGCGCTGTGACAAGAATATGTAAAATTTCAAGGACTGCTTTGACTGAATGGATAAAGCATCTAAAATTTGGTAGAGTAGAAAGATTATTTGCCCCGTCTCAGCGGCGAAGAAAAAGCAAATTAAAGAAAAATCAACGTGAGCAAATTGAAATATGGGTAGAAAGAAATCCAAATATTACTATTAAGGAAGTGCAGATAAAAATCTCAGAGGAATTTGGCCTAAACATTAGCAAATCAACAGTGCACCGTGAGATACAAAGGATGAAATTTTCTTATATAACACCGAGGCCAATGCACCATAAACAAGATAAAAACAAGCAAGAAGAGTTTAAAAATACTTCAATAAAATAGTCAATTCCCACCCTGAAAAAGAGGTGTTTTTTTGATGAATCACGATTTGGAACTCATTCAAAAATCGGACACGGATGGTTTAAAAAAGGGGTCAGAACGCAGGTTAAAATGAAAATTGGTAGACAAAATTTCTATATCTACAGTGCGGTAAATCCAAGAAGTGGTAAGAAAATCAGCCTACTTGCTCCATATGTAAACACTGATTGTATGAATATATTTCTGGAGCAGATGTCGAAAGATTTAGGCACGAAAAAAGCCTTTCTTGTAATGGATTGTGCAAGTTGGCATAGATCAAAAAGTTTGAAATTTCAGGAAAACATTACCATTATATACTTGCCTCCTTATTCACCGGAACTGAATCCTGTTGAGAGGTTGTGGCAATATATCAAATACAATACTTTACGTAACAGAGTCTACGATACCATAGGCTTACTTGCAGATGTTCTGTGTAATTTTATTGTCAGTATTTCCAGCACTACTATTAAACGAGTTTGTAATGTTTCTTATTTGTTCGATTAGTAATGGAATTTGGTATTAGAAAATTTTGATAACTTTTTGGAGGTTGATGTGAATATTCAAGAACATATAAATTTAGAAACAGAAATTGAACTTTTAAAACTCAGAATAGACAGATTAGAACGTACTGGTGTACAAGGTCCTAAAGGTGAGCCAGGTGAAAGGGGACAAAATGGTGATAGAGGCTTCGATGGAGCGCCTGGTCCTCAAGGTAACAAGGGGGATACTGGATCGTCAGGTGCGCATGGATCAAAAGGTGATCAAGGACCTAAAGGAGAAAAAGGGAATCAAGGCACTAATGGAATAACTCCAAGTATTAGTCAAGTTGTTACCGAATTTTCTTCTAACAGAGCCCATCTATATCCTTTAGCAGCAGCTATAATGGAAGAAGATCAGAGTAATTCCATGGGATTTTCAGAAAGAATAGCACATTTTTTTGGTGAGCGTGTAAAGCGAGAAGATTCTTTAAAAGCGTTAGTTAAAGGCGTACAAGGTCCTCCAGGCCAAAAGGGCGAACCAGGTCGTAACGGTGAACGGGGGTTAAAGGGCGAACAATGTTCCAGAGGTAATAAGGGTGACCGAGGTTTTCCTGGTCCAGAAGGTTCTAAAGGAAATACTGGCTCAAAAGGTGAGAAGGGAGATGCCTCAAGTGCTATAGAAATTGCAACTGAATTAGTTACCAGTAAAAAAGCTGAGCTAGGAGAAGCAGTTCTTAACGCAAATGGTATCAAAGGTGAAAATCTTGCAACTCAGATTGCCGGTAAAATTAATCTTAATTCGCAGGAACTTGTGAATAAAATTGATGTAGCAAAACTTACTGAAGGAGTAGTAAGTAAACTTTCTTTAGAGGAAGCAAAAAACATTATAAAAGATACTGGGTGTAAGATAACAAGCGATGCCATAAAGAAAAATAATCCCGATCCTATAGCCTTCCAAAAATATGAAAAATTTGCAGAAAAGCTTGCTAAACTACTTGTTGATAGAAGCAGTATGAGCGAGATAGAAGCTCACAATCTTATCAAAGGTAAGGTGAGCGATTGGGCACTTGCTAAGTATCTTCTGCTTCATAGTGATTTAAATAAGCAGGCAAAGGCTCTAGAAATCGTGAAGCAAGAAATAGACAAGGAAAAATTAGTTGAGTATTTGCTTGAGTATGCCAAATTAAAAGGCGATGTGAATGCAGCAAAAACAATAGTTGAAAATATTGTTCATCAGTTCTTTGACACTCAAAAAGTAGGTGAATTAGGAAGAGCAGTACTAGAAGCAAAAGATGATCAAGATAAAAAAGTGCTGGTAAATGATCCAGTCTTACGTGAAGGAATAGCAGAAGAGTTGAGACAAAATCCAGGAAAGATAAAAGGTCCCAAAGGAGATACTGGTTCTAAAGGTGATCTTATCTTAGTAGAAGGCTGAACGGGTCCAGGTTGCCCCAGAAGCACTTCGACCCTTGGGATCTTTTGTGCAGCCCTTAGCCATGATTGCTCTACTTACCTGCTGTGTCAAATACTCCCTGAATGAGTCTGCAGATTTTGCCAGCAGGGTAGAGCATGTATTCCTCTGGTTCCGGATATGCCGTCCCCAGAATTTCCATTCGCTGCCGCGCGAGTGCGTCGCAGCAGCATAGCACGTGTTCCACGGTTTCCGTTGCTGTTTTGCAGCACCTGCATACCACGCTTCCAGATAGACCCATCTTGTAGAGATGATCATTTGTGCCATAGTGGCCTGTGAGAGCTCCTGTTAGTTGTCTTAGTTGACATCTGGTCAGGCTCATTAGTTTTCGGCTATTGCCCTCTTTCCATTTGCTTATAAACTGCTTAGAATGTCTCAGGCCCGTGGTCGTTGACCATTCTTTTTCGTGGCGTTCATTAGCATATTTGTGCAATGCACTTCTGTAGGCTCCAGTTGGTACGCCAATGAAGGGTTCTGGACCTATGAATTTTTCCATCGATCCTTCTTTAGCTAGGCCATCCGCAAGCTTATTGCCCTCTATCCCCTCATGCCCAGGGACCCAGACTAACCTAACCACGTTGTGCGCACCACATCTGTTAAGAAGGTGGGCACACTCCGCAGCCAGTGCAGAGTTTAGTACACAGGAGCTGAGTGCTTTGAGTGCGGCTTGACTGTCGCTGCAGATGTAGATATATTTATCCTTGATCCGCCAATATTTCGTTTGCACAAGCAATTATTGCATAGGTTTCAGCCTGAAATATTGATGGTGTTGTTCCCATGCTGATGCTTTGGTGAAATCCTTCTGTGTACACACCGGCTCCAGTGCCATCTCTGGTCTTGGAACCATCTGTGTACCATATCATTTGTTCTTCCCTTGGTTTCCGTAGACCTCTTTCCCACTGTTGTCTGGTCGGAATATGGGTACTGAACCTTCTGTGAAACATGTGTCTAGTCAGGATTCTGTCACAACTCATGTTTCTTATATTGTCCAGCTCCTTGTTGGGTGCTAGTCTGGTATGATCTAGGCTGGATTGAGTTGCATCCCATTGGCCGGTTAGTACCAGTCTGTAGATGGCATTCCTAGCCTCAGTCTCAATGACGATATGCAGTGGAGTAAGATTTAGAAGTCTTTCCATTGCTACCGTCGGTGTAGTTTTGAATGCACCTGTGATGGCCATACAGGCTGTTCTTTGCACTTTCAAAAGGGTGTCCCGAAATGTTTTTAATTTGGTCCTGGGTCCACCACACAATGCTTCCGTATGTTAGTATCGGTCTTACCATCATTCGGTATATCCAATACATTATCTTGGGCTGAAGACCCCATGTTTTTCCGTATGCTGCCCTGCACATGTTCAGCACATTCAGTGCTTTACTGATGACGTGGTTAGCATGCGTATGCCATCTGAGTTGTTTGTCAAGTATCACTCCTAGATACTTGACCTCATTGGCCCAATTGATACTTTTATTGTACATCTGTAGGTCCCTAAGGCCTGTAAGTATCTTCTTTTTTGTAAATAAAATTACATTCATTTTGCTCGGGTTAACTGATAGATGGTTTTCTGTGCACCAGTTCTCCACTATGTCAAGAGCTTCTAAGAGGATTTAAAGTCGCTTCACCTTGTTGGAGTAGGACCGGATAGATTCCATCTGGCCCTGGGGTCTTGAACGGTTGAAAGCTGTTCAGGGCCCATTTAATTTTGTTGGGTTCAACTACTCGTTTAGTTGTATCCCAATCTGCTTTGGTTGTCCTTATGGCCTGTATGATTCTGAGTGATGGAGGTACTAATTTTGTTGGTGCTAAAAGAAAAATTGACGAACTACACGCATTTCTAACATCTGAAAGTCACAACAAATACATAGATCAAAACCCGGCAGACTTACGTATACAATTCAAACGTGATCCCCCACTTGCATCTCATTTCGGAGGCATCTATGAAAGCAATGTTAAATCCGTTAAAACGCACCTAAAGAGGGCTATAGGTAATCAAATCCTAACGTATGAAGAGCTTAACACTGTACTCGTCCAGATTGAAAGCATTTTAAATAGCCGTCCGCTTTGTGTACTTAGTTCAGATCCAGCTGAGTTGGAAGCTCTTACACCTTCTCACTTCTTAAATATCACTCCATTAAAATATTTGCCCGCGCAGGATGTGTATAACATTCCTGATAATAGACTTACACGCTACGAACTGTTAAACAAACTTGTTCAATCCTACTGGCATCGGTGGAGATTAGAATATCTGACCTCACTTCAAAGCAGACAGAAATGGAATACTCCATCTAATCCTGTCAAAAAGGGGCTGGCCAATAGGGATCATCGAGGCAGTGTTTCCCGGTAGAGATGGCGTTAGTAGGGTAGCCAAGATAAAAACTAAAACAGGACATTACGTCAGAAGCGTTCATCGACTGTGTCCTATTCCACTTCAGTAAATTCTTTGCAGTTTCTTTTCGTTATTCTTACTTATATAATATTTCTTATTGTTTGTTTACGTTGTTGTCGCTTTACTCATGCATTCATTAACTAGTACTCTGGAGCATCAGTAGTCTTCTGAAGGCATCCCTTCAGCCCGGGGAGTAATGTTAGCGCCATCTAGTCTTAAAGCACACACTACACAATTACCGCCACAGTCCTTTATCTATTTATATCTATTTAGTCTATGACACTCCCTACCTCTCCTATGGTGAACGAAGGAACGACAAGAATGAGTTCCAAGCTCCAGCGTTCATCAAGCAACTGCCGGTTCGTCCTTCTTTCGTTCGACTCCGACGCGCACGCACGCCTCACAGGCGCTTCTCACTTCTCAAAATTCAATATATCCCGGCGCCGGGTTTTTTTGCTCGCGACTCGCGCACGCATTTTGAACTTATGGTGAAGAAGAACCAGTATCGAAGGAACTAACGCCAAGCAAAACAAGTAAGTTCACCATTCATCCATTTCCCACTCCTATAAGCTACAATTATTATTTTTCACCAGCTACTGTACATAAATTATAAGTGGCAAAAATAATAATTGACTAATAAATAAACTCTGTCACACAACACAACACAACAATTAACTCTGCCATTGCCGGTCCCAAGCCCGGATGCAAAAAGAGGAGGGTTAACTGGAGGTTCCAGGCCGTACCCAGTTGGAAAAAAGCCAACGCCGAGCAGCGAGCGGCGGTTGTTTAACTCGCTATAAACCAGGCTACAGTAGCCTTGAGGAACTAAAACGCCTCTAAAAGTTCTGACGTGGAAGGACGGGGGAACCCACCACGAACATTTTCCCAAGAAAACCTCAATGAATACAGAAGTAATAAGAATGCGGACGTTGGACGACCCGACTAACAAGCGGCGCCATTTAGTACCCGGGCTGGATGGTGTGAAATATACTACCGAAGCTTCCGACGGGATCTTGTATTATAGATTCTTTCAACGTCTTAGGGGTTTTGTATAACGGAGCGAGATCAGAGCTAGGGCCTTCTCCGGTAGGATGAACCCTATTTCCTTGAGCGCCTCCCTCAGCCACTCCGCCCTTAGAACACCCATCTTCTCCCGCGCTTGGATTTTGAACACCAGTTGCCAGTGTTTCAGGCTACACATCAGGTCCTTAAAGTCGGATAGTGAAATGCGACCTATCCTTTTTTTATCCATTGATAACACTATCTGTCTGCACGTGTCTAGGGAAGCGCAACTTCTGATGTAATCATTAGGCAGGCATGCTTCAAGCAATTCTTGTAGCTCAAACGTATCAATGGTCTTATGTTCGTCGGCTAGTTGAAAAAACACAGCTTCGTATTGGGAAAACGTCGACACACCCACCCCTGGCGGGGCTTTGATGATAGCCGGCTTCTTCATCTGCGCCTGCACATCCAATACAGTCTTTTTTAAGCGTTTTAGAGAGAATATTCTCAGTAAGAACCTGGCTTCTTCTCTGGGCTCGAATGTAGTGGGGATGATCAGGTACGACCCGGAGTCTAGGTCCCATCTATGCGTCACCTGTCTTCTATTGGTATAGTGAGAGTTGATGGACGTGTTTATTTCCTTGAACAGGACCGGCGTGGCAGATTCTTTCAACGTCTTAGGGGTTTTGTATACGGAGCGAGATCACTACAGTGTCCGCGTCACTCAACTGGATCTGAATTTGTGGGTTTGTGTGGAAGAAATCTATATCTTCAAGTTCCTCACAGGTGTAATTTAGGCACCCGCCGGCGTTGACACCTCTCCTCCACGACCCCTGGTGGATCTCCATCCACCACCGATGTCTGCTCTCCAGAGAGTTCTCGGCCATGCTGGTCTCTGCATCCAAGTGGACCATTTCCATCTTGCTGAAGAGCTTTACAAAGTCAGTGAACGGTATCCAGAAACCTTTGTTGGGAGTTGTGATCCTAAGTCGTTCGTACGGAGGGATGTATCGAAGTACCGCACTATCTAGGACGATGTTTGAGACGTCAGTTTCCCCCGGAGCCAGTGGGCGTCGCAGGCGCACCACAAGTCCAAATAATCCTGATAATCCTAGATAATGTTATTATATATACAGTCCAAATAATCCTAGTCTTGTCGTTTTTCTTCGCGTTAACCATATATTTATTGAGCTCGCACTGATACGTAGCTAAATTTGGTAAGTGAGGCCTATAAAAATTTAACATGCCCAAAAAACGTCTTAAATCTGTAACTGTCTCGGGTTTTGGAAAGTTGACAATGGCCTCCACCTTTGTGTTAATCGGTCTAATACCGTCTACGCTAACATCATGTCCTAAGAATTCTATGCGCGACTGTCCGAAACTACATTTGCTCAAATTGATAGTGATACCGAATGTATTGAAACGTTCGAATATCAACTTTAAATGCTCTCTGTGTAAGGTTTCGTTTTCACTGGCAATAATGACGTCATCCAAATATTTGAACAAAAAATCAAGTCCTTGCAAAACAGTATTACTCATAAACCGCTGAAAAGTTTGCGCCGCGTTTCTTAATCCAAAAGTCATACGAGGAAACTCAAAAAGTCCGAAAGGTGTTATGATCGCGGTTTTCTCTACATCTTCAGGTGCTACGCAAATACAATGATAAGCTCTATTTATATCCAATTTAGAAAATATCTTTTTATTGGCTAAAATGTATGTAAATTCGTGTAGTCTAGGTATTGGATATCTGTCGGGCTTTGTGATCGCGTTTAACCGTCTGTAGTCCCCGCAGGGTCTTATCTCACCGTTTTTCTTTGGCACCACATGTAACGGACTAGCCCAAGCACTTTTGGAAGGTCTACAAATACCTAGATCTTGCATGATTCTAAACTCTTCTTTAACTTTCTTGTACCTATCGGGTGGTAAAGGTCTGGCGCGCGCGTACACGGGAGGTCCCGTCGTCTCAATATGATGCAATACATTATGTGACGGAGTTTCCTTGAACGACGGTGGTTTAGTGATATCAGGATACATGCACAATAAGTCATAATAGGGATGATTATCGACCATAGAGTTAATAGAGGGTTGTTGAAAGTTAACAATTGAGCCTATAATATTCAAATCTGTAACTTGATCTATCAATTTACTTTTGCTCATGTCCACTAAAATTTTATGATGTGCCAAAAAATCTGCACCGAGGATAGGCTGCTTAACGTCGGCTAAAATGAACTCCCAACGAAATGGCCTGCGAAGTTTTAAATTCAAAACTAGTGTTTTAACACCGTATGTAGCGATTTCGGTACCGTTCGCGGCATATAATTTATAATCAGAGCATTGCATACCTTTACACATTTTCCTATTTACTGGCAACACAGACACATTAGCTCCAGTATCGACGAGGAAGCGTAAACCTGTGTTATAGTCCATAACTGATAAGCGGCTGCAGGGAATTATGGTACAGACCTCCGCTTGCGTTCGTACCTCCCCGTCTAGTTTTCCGACCGGCTATACCCAGCTCCATCCATCCTTACGTTGAACTTGTTCCACGCACACGGTGGTACGCATCTGTGGGCTCTGCTTCTATAACGGAAGTGATAGCTACACAACCAGTCTGGCGAGTCCGGGGTGCGCCGCCGTGAAGTCGAACGGGAAGCTGTTCTTGAACGACTGGAACTGCGTCTCGAGGTAGACCGGGAAAGCTCGATCCACGCCATCCTAGCGTTAATCTTCGCAACTTCTGCGGTGAGCTCCGCTATGTCGCTGCTCTCTCTCGCATGTCCTACAGTCGCCGGCCTGCCTGCGATTTCCGCAACGTGACTATTTCGCGTGGCCTCGGCGACGTTGTCTGCAATAGTTGCCAAATTATCTAGCGTCTTCGCTTCTGATACCGCTAAAACGCCTCGTACAGTTGTCGGTAGATGTCCTTGCCACAATACCCTTAATGTGTCATCGGGTATCTTGTCCCTTGCCAACTCTTTCATTCGGTGGAGGAGTTGTGAAGGTTTTTGGTCACCCAACTCCATTTCACCGATTAGTTTCTCAATTTGTCGTGCCTTCGAGTCCTCAAACATATTTAATATTTTATTCTTCAGTTCCATAAATTTTCCTGATTCCGGTGGCTGTGTCAAGAAATCCGTCATCTGAGTTAACACCTCCCTGGGAAGCCTACCGACGACCAGGTCGAACTTGGCTTCATCTCCTAGCTTTTGTGGAGCCAAAATAGCCTCGACGCGAATAAACCAGACGCGCGGCTGCTCCATCCAAAAATCTGGTATCCTTGACGCCAGTGATATCGCCATAATATCGGCGGATGTCTGCGTCAGTTGAATCGGCACTCCCGTAGTCATTTTTGTGCACTTAACAAAATATCCACAGGTTTCTCACAGTTCACACTACCTAATTTCCAAAATGTCACTCGCGTACTCTTTTATCGGGGTCACCAGTTTAGGTACTGTTCTCACAGTATATACTAATAGGTACCTGTCGTATGAGAGTCTTGTAAATGATAGATAACATTCTCTAGTAAATATTTATTGACACGTCTGACAGTCTATAGTGTCACAGAACGAGTGATGACACAGTGTGTTGGCGCCTCGCGGCAGGCTTACATAAATTGCTGACACAATATAAACCCTACAGAGAGTTTGTATGAAAATCTATCATTTTAAGATAAACGCATAATTCGCAAAATTCCACCCCTAAGACATAAAATAGGGGATGAACGTTTGTATGAAACTCCGTCATTTTTGAAGTTAAATCTATTAAAATAGGTAGCAGTGGGCAAAAGCTATCATTTTGAATTTTAGATATAGGTACATGTTGACTTATTTACCACGCGTGCGAAGCCGCGGGAAAAAGCTAGTGTGTTAATATTATTTTTAAGTGTTCTCAATTGTTTTTGTATATATTCTTTTGTGAAATAGGTATCCATGTTAAGTTAGTATTTGAAATGTAAACTAAATGTTATTCTTTTGGTTTTTAAAAGAGTAATTGCTGAGTTTCTTGCCGGATTCTTCTAGGCAAAACCGACCATCCGAATCCGGTGGTAGATTAAGACGATTTGAAAGAGCTTGCCTGTAAAGTCTAGTCAAATAAAGATCTTTTCTAGTTTGAGTTTGAGATATCGAGCGCTGTAGTCCTTGAGCGGAACCATCTGACAACGCCTTACCATTTGTATGTGATGACTGGGCATACGACTCGGTTTCCTCGCTGGCAACACCGGCAGCCATTTTTATAGTGTGTGTGAGTCCTGTGGGTTCACGTAGGTTCGGCCGTGAAAGTTTTATGACATTGAAACTCGAGGGAGTGTTATGAAAATCAGTTATAATGAAGGCAAAGAAAACACAGTATACACAGTAGCAATAGTAGTAAAAAGAGATTGAGTCATTAAACATTGAATCGAGCCGGTCGTTTTACAATACGGCGCGCACGCTCGTTAGTTGGCCTCGTTTCCGTCAAGTCATTCGAACTCTCTGCGACTGCGCGTTGCGCGGGAGCGGTGAGTTCCGTTCAACAGAAAATCGCCTTTCGGGCGGCATCGCTACAATAATATTTTTATGCAGTGACAGCCCTAGGTCTAAAAATCCGGATATGAATACGGATAAAAAAAAACGGATAACTTCCCAACTCTAGGGAATTCAATGGCGTTAGTACTATCGATCTTAGGCGGATCGTTCTTAGGCGGAATCGGCTGATAAAAGAATCTCAATCTAATACGAAATTAAAACCGAGAAATGAAATTAAAAAAACTTCAAAATACAAATATTTCATTACTTAGTCACAAGTAAAAGAACAGAAGTCAGAAGGTCTTGTTTTGTCAGAAGGTATATTACTATGTGTGTAATTATTTTCTCGAATCAAAACGACACGTGACAAAATTGGGTTTTATAATACACTGTGCGGCGGCGGCGACAGCTACATCTTAAGATGGCTTAGGTGCACACTCTGTTCTGAAAGTATTTACAAAAGGTGTACACCCTTTTAAGTTGGGAAATGTCAAGCTTAAATGAAAATATACAAGATATTATTCTTGTACAGTACAAGTGCCTGGTACAATGTTCCTGACCTTAGTGGTATAAAATAATAATAACAACACTTTTGCCGATTTCTACAGAATTAGATGAAATAATAACGAATCGTTATTGACTCTCGTTTCTTCTCTCCGTTGCGAAAACTTAGGACTGTATCATCCATTTGGAGCATTGCTAAATGGATGTTAAGACTGATTTAAGACACGAACCTTAACTTCGAAGCACACATTAACCTACTTACTGGCAGAGTTAACAAATTTCAAATCAGAAGTTGTCCGACCACGGGCATGGCTGGTTGTGCTGCCTTAAACTTCCAAAGTTGCGAGACTTGTGAGGTAATATTGACACTGTATTGTAATTACTGATCGTGTATAACGTATCTTTTACGTTGCACGTCTTTGTTTCTTTTTATTAGATGGTTAAGTTGTGGTATACGCATGACCTTTTCATAGGGTCTATATATCCTTTTCTACTAACCGCGATTCCATTTTGCCTTCTTGTCATTAGTTGTAGTGGCAGGATTCATTAGTTTGTTGTGGTACGGAGCATTATCATCGATAACCACCACCGAGTGAGGGTTCGAATTTGGAATCAGTTTGGGCCGTAACCATTTCTCTTAGTTTGTGAAATTCATTTCATCATGATAGTCTCCGCTTTTGCTTTGAACATTGGTAGGGCGTTCGGAACAAATTCTGCTTCTGACCCAGTTTTTGCCATAACTATCCGGCATCCGCTAACCTTTTGACATCGAGCGCTTTAGTCCTTGAGCGGAACCATCTGACAACGCCTTACCTTTTGTATGTGATGACTGGGCATACGACTCGTCGGTGAATATAATTGGTCGTCCTTCATCCCTGTATTTTTTCATTGCTTGAGTACAAGATGCTCCTGTACTTGAGTACGAGAGTGTTAAAAGGATGGGCTTGTTTATTTACATTTTTTTATTTTTTTATTTATTTTTTATTTTAGTGATTAGACGACACCGTTCATCAAAACACATTTGAGTTTCTCTGTATTAAATGTTGAATGTGTTAATTTTACATAGGTTCTAATTTACATAAATAAACGATTTTAAAAACATTTTTTTACCTGTAATAAAATAAACGACATTTAATGTTATTAATAACAATGTCGATTTCTTAATCACTACATATTACAATAATTACTCTACATGTAATTAAATAATCACAATAAATTATTTATCTCGGTCCCTCGCAAAACAATGACAGCTAAAGTCTACATAGATTATTATTCAACCACAGATTACAAATATAAACCAGTATCTATGTTATGTTGTCCCACGACGGAAGTTGATGTACGGAAATAATTAAATTACATTAAATTAAAGAAAAATATATGTTTCTTTACCTATATATGTAGACGCGGCAAGCATCATCATCAGAAGTAGGTTTATAGGGATTCCTTCTAGTTGTCAGGTTCTGTTCAGGATGGCGTAGGTACTGTGGGCACTGTCGTGGGTACTCGAGCGAATTGAACAAAATAGCAAAAGTGCGTAGATAATCACTTTACTCAATTAAACAACTCTCAGGAAACTAACACGTGCGTTGGCTTGGCTCTAACAAACACTATGACTGTGTCAAGTCAAACGTCACAATTAAGAAAGTCCCGGCTATCGTGGCGGCCTGTAGGTTATAATTTTTCCTCCCTTTTTTCCTCGCTGGCAACACCGGCAGCCATTTTTATAGTGTGTGCGAGTCCTGTGGGTTCACGTAGGTTTGGCCGTGAATGTTTTATGACATTGAAACTTGAGGGAGTGTTATGAAAATCGGTTATAATGAAGCCAAAGAAAACACAGTATACACAGTAGCAATAGTAGTTAAAAGAGATTGAATCATTAAACATTGAATCGAGCCGGTCGTTTTACAATACGGCTCGCACGGTCGTTAGTTGGCCTCGTTTCCGTCAAGTCATTCGAAATCTCTGCGACTGCGCGTTGCGCGGGAGCGGTGAGTTCCGTTCAACAGAAAATCGCCTTTCGGGCGGCATCGCTACAATAATATTTTTATGCAGTGACAGCCCTAGGTCTAAAAATCCGGATATGAATACGGATAAAAAAAAACGGATAACTTCCCAACTCTAGGGAATTCAATGGCGTTAGTACTATCGATCTTAGGCGGATCGTTCTTAGGCGGAATCGGCTGATAAAAGAATCTCAATCTAATACGAAATTAAAACCGAGAAATGAAATTAAAAAAACTTCAAAATACAAATATTTCATTACTTAGTCACAAGTAAAAGGACAGAAGTCAGAAGGTCTTGTTTTGTCAGAAGGTATATTACTATGTGTGTAATTATTTTCTCGAATCAAAACGACACGTGACAAAATTGGGTTTTATAATACACTGTGCGGCGGCGGCGACAGCTACATCTTAAGATGGCTTAGGTGCACACTCTGTTCTGAAAGTATTTACAAAAGGTGTACACCCTTTTAAGTTGGGAAATGTCAAGCTTAAATGAAAATATACAAGATATTATTCTTGTACAGTACAAGTGCCTGGTACAATGTTCCTGGCCTTAGTGGTATAAAATAATAATAACAACACTTTTGCCGATTTCTACAGAATTAGATGAAATAATAACGAATCGTTATTGACTCTCGTTTCTTCTCTCCGTTGCGAAAATTTAGGACTGTATCATCCATTTGGAGCATTGCTAAATGGATGTTAAGACTGATTTAAGACACGAACCTTAACTTCGAAGCACACATTAACCTACTTACTGGCAGAGTTAACAAATTTCAAATCAGAAGTTGTCCGACCACGGGCATGGCTGGTTGTGCTGCCTTAAACTTCCAAAGTTGCGAGACTTGTGAGGTAATATTGACACTGTATTGTAATTACTGATCGTGTATAACGTATCTTTTACGTTGCACGTCTTTGTTTCTTTTTATTAGATGGTTAAGTTGTGGTATACGCATGACCTTTTCATAGGGTCTATATATCCTTTTCTACTAACCGCGATTCCATTTTGCCTTCTTGTCATTAGTTGTAGTGGCAGGATTCATTAGTTTGTTGTGGTACGGAGCATTATCATCGATAACCACCACCGAGTGAGGGTTCGAATTTGGAATCAGTTTGGGCCGTAACCATTTCTCTTAGTTTGTGAAATTCATTTCATCATGATAGTCTCCGCTTTTGCTTTGAACATTGGTAGGGCGTTCGGAACAAATTCTGCTTCTGACCCAGTTTTTGCCATAACTATCCGGCATCCGCTAACCTTTTGACATCGAGCGCTTTAGTCCTTGAGCGGAACCATCTGACAACGCCTTACCTTTTGTATGTGATGACTGGGCATACGACTCGTCGGTGAATATAATTGGTCGTCCTTCATCCCTGTATTTTTTCATTGCTTGAGTACAAGATGCTCCTGTACTTGAGTACGAGAGTGTTAAAAGGATGGGCTTGTTTATTTACATTTTTTTATTTTTTATTTATTTTTATTTTAGTGATTAGACGACACCGTTCATGAAAACACATTTGAGTTTCTCTATATTAAATGTTGAATGTGTTAATTTTACATAGGTTCTAATTTACATAAATAAACGATTTTAAAAACATTTTTTTACCTGTAATAAAATAAACGACATTTAATGTTATTAATAACAATGTCGATTTCTTAATCACTACATATTACAATAATTACTCTACATGTAATTAAATAATCACATTAAATTATTTATCTCGGTCCCTCGCAAAACAATGACAGCTAAAGTCTACATAGATTATTATTGAACCACAGATTACAAATATAAACCAGTATCTTTTTTTTTTTTTTTTTTTTTTGTTGACGAGGGGGAAACCTTCAAAAGGTACCCGCCTGCTTAAGGGGAGCAGACGGGGAATGTGAGATTTTGACTCACTAAAACCCCCCCGGTGGCCATCCTCCGTGCTATAGGAGGGCTCCGGGATCTCCAGTGGAACGCACCGGTGCCCTCCTGCACTTTGCCTGAGCACGTCCCGGGGGCAGCCATGTCGCCGCCCCTGGAACCCTCGCGTGCTCTTGACAGCACTTGCCACGTCGTGCTGCCACCAGCCTCGGGCCCGTTTAAAGGGGCAGTCAGAGCTCCCACTCTGGCTGCCCACGGGCCCGTCGGCCCCCTTTTAGTCGCCTTTTACGACAGGCAGGGGATACCATAGCCAAATTCTTAGCGACCCTGGCTTATTGGGTCAACGGTCTGGGGCGTCTGTTGCCACCGCCCCGCCGTTGCCGTCTCCGAGAGGGATCGGCTCTCTCCCGATCCCGCTCGGCGGCCTCCTTCTGGGACATGACAGTCTCACAGAAGGAGACCACGGCCTTCCATGCCTCCTCCTCTGCCAGCATAGCCGCTACTACGCGTGGCAGGGAGAGGTCCTGCCCGATCCTGGCGACCAGGATCCGCCGTTCCGAGCTCCACGCCGGACACTCCCCGAGCGTGTGCTGTGCGGAATCACGGTCACTCCCGCAATGGTGGCATTGCGCCGTCGGTTCGCGACCGATCCGGTTCAGGTACTCACCAAAGCACCCGTGGCCGGTGAGCACCTGAGTCAGCCGAAAGGTGACGTGACCCTTCCTCCTCAGCCAGGGCTTGAGGCTGGGCAGAATTGCACCAACGATGCGCTGGCGGGCGCTTCGCAGCTCAGAGAGTCGCTCGCGCCACGCCACGAACGCCCGTCGGCGCTCTTGCCTCCTCACTTCAGCCGCATTTGGGGGGGCGGTTACGTCCGTCTGGCGGAGACGATCGTACACTCGAGCATCCATCTCCGCCTGAATATCCAGGGGCGGAAACCGCGCCAGGATAGTGGCCGCCTCAAAGGACACCGTACGGTATCCTCGTGCGACCCGTATGGCTATAGGACGCTGCAGACTATTGTACATAGTTCTGCAGCGCCTAACACCCGCTAGCCTTTTGGACCAGACAGGCGCTCCGTAGAGAGCCATAGATCGCACGACTCCCGCATAGAGGCGGCGGACTCCTTCCCCGGGCCCCCCGAGATTGGGCAGCAGTCTATGCAAAGTACCCGCTACCCTCTTGATCCGGGGGACCATGCGGCTAAATTGCTCCTCAAAGCCCCAGCGACCGTCCAAGGTGAGACCAAGATACTTAAGGTACCGTCCCACCTGGACGTCCACGTCACCCACGCGAACCGACGAGCTGGGTGGTTCCCTTCCTCTTGGCATCTTATGGAACCATAGCGCCTCAGTCTTTTGAGGCGCTATCCTAAGACCCAGCTCATGGATTTTATCCACGACGCATGCCACACCAAGCTCGGCGAGCCTGTTGGTCTCCTCGAAAGTGTTCCCGACAGCCAGCACCAGCGTGTCGTCTGCATAACATATTACGCTGACGCCGTCGGGCAGTTCGACACGCAGGACCGCATCGTATGCGAGGTTCCACAGGAGTGGCCCCAGAACCGATCCCTGCGGAACCCCGCAGTACACCTCTCTCCGGTGAAGCTGCCCATCTCCACCTACATACTGCACGCACCTGTCGCGCAAGTAGGCACAGACCACGCGCTGCAGGTAGGGGGGTACATCATGGTACACCAATGACCCCCTGATCGCTACCCAGGGCAGGCTATTGAAGGCGTTGACGATATCAAGACTGACCGCCAACGCCACTCCACCCCGAGTAACCGCCTGCGCCGACAGTGTTCGAACACGAATTATCGCGTCCACTGTCGACCGCGCGCGTCGGAAGCCATATTGGTCTTCCGATAGGTCCGGCCCGACGCTCGTCAGGTGCGCATTGAGACGGTCAGCTATCACTCGTTCGAGCAGCTTTCCCGCCTCATCTAGTAAGCAGAGAGGGCGATACGCGGAGGAGGAATTTGCGGGCCTGCCTTCCTTGTGGAGGAGAACCAACAATGCCTGTTTCCAGCCTTTGGGGAACACACCGTAGCGCAAACAGTTGCTAAACAATTGCCGCAGCCTGTTCCCCAATCCGTCGGATAGAGCCAGCACCCAAGCCCGACCAGGAATTCCGTCAGGGCCTGGAGCCGTGTTACGGGCACCGAGGCGCTTCACGGCTCGGTCTAGCTCCTCTGTCGTCACCCCCAGCTCATCAGACCAGGTGATCGATTCCGAGAGCATCTGAGCGGGTGCGGGACTGTCCTGGACCCTAGGGAAAAGGGCATCAACAACGCTTCCTACAAATGCAGGGTCCAGGGTTTCTGTCAGTGGAGGGACCCACGGTCGCAGCTTTCCCAGTACCATTCTGTACGGGCGTCCCCATGGATCCCTCTCCAGTCCCTCGAGGAGCTCGTTCCAGGACCGAGCCTTGGCGCTTGCAATAGCTGCCTGCAGCGCCATTGTAGCACCTCTGTAGGCCCCGTAGGCTCCATCCAACTCTTCGGCAGTGGCTCGCCGTCTTCTCCGGGTACGTGTGTACTGGCGTCGGGAGCGGAGGCACTCCTCGCGCAAATCCCTGGCAATCCAATTTCATATGTAAGGACCTAATATATTGTTTGGAAACATACGTCAACGGGCCACCTCTAACACATCAAAGCAAGTAACGCTATTCGGTCAACCCATTGAGCGGGTATATGAGGTCCGTAACCTAGGGCTACACATGGATTGTGACTTACGTTACGAAAAGCATATTGCCGAGTCGGTCAGAAATTGTTTATATAAATTGAAAGTATTGTACAAAATTCGTCCGTATATTAAAGAAGCGTTACGAATTCAATTAGTAGAATCCTTGGTCTTATCTAAGCTTAACTATATGGATATCGTTTTCGGTCCCCGCTTATCAACCAAGACACAAAAACACATCCAACGGGTTCAAAACGCATGCGCATGGTTCTGTTTCGACATTCCGTTAAGAGATCACGTGACTCCTTATCTGAACAAACACTCTGTTTTAAAAATGAAACACCGACGCAAATTCCATTTAGCTTGCCTTCTCTTTGGTGTCGTAAAATACAAGACGCCCAGCTACTTGTACAGCAAGCTCACGTGGCTGCTGTCGCGTAGGTATCAGAGTGTGATAAAGCTCAAGACCCAGAAACATAGGACAGCATGCTTTAGAGGCAGTTTCAGATATGCCGCAACGAAATGTTGGAACAACATCCCTCCACCCATTAGGAACTGTCTTGGTATGTACGGGTTTAGGTTTCAACTGAAAAAGCACATTGTTGAACACCAAAAACGCCAAGAGAACGATAGACATGACACAAGCGCTATATAATTTGGCAATATTATCTGCGCCTCTCCTGACGTACACATTTTATTACTTGTTCATTAGTACTTCTTTAGTTTGTACTCTATTCTCTGAACATCATTTATATCCACACATTTCCCCCACAGCTTATACGTATATGCACCTAATGCATCGCCTTTCAAATATCGTACTGTTATTATATATTTCTCCTCCTTAGACGCCCCCCACCACACTACACTTCAACTTACCAACTTATATGTAGGACGCTTTTTTGGCAGAATGTGTCATGCCGACTTCGCTATTGCGTAGGTATGCCTTCTACTGAAGGATGTAACACATTGCTGTCAGTTCGTTATGCTTGCATTATTATTATTACATTTTCTGTTAATTTTAATCGTTTGTTCTCGTACTATCTTAAATTCTTTATCTTTTGTAGCTTGTACTAGCCGACGCGCTATCTATGTAAATTTCTTAGTACATATATCATTTCTTAGTACTCTATTGTTATTTCTACTTCAATATTCATGTTATTTTTATTTTTTTTCTACATTATTTTTCTTTCTTTTTTCTCGACACGTGACGTCACGGGCCGGTCCCAACGGAAGATCAGCGCTGGTTGTCCGTCACAAGACTACCAGCACATGCTGAGTTGGGACCGTTTCATAACGACACGATATGCTTCTTCTACTTGTCTTCCTTAAATGTTTTTTCTTTCTAATTTAGGCGTTTTAAAAATTCCACCCCTAAGGGCGTAAAATAGGGGATGAAAGTTTTGTGTGAAAATCCGTCAGTTTTGAAGATAAAAGCATGAAAATTGGTATTTGGCCTTTCAGTTAGTAATAAATAAATACGTATTTCAGGATTTTTGGAAATGTCACCCCTAAGGCATAAATTTAGGGGTGAGAGTTTAGGTACTGTTCTCACAGTATATACTAATAGGTACCTGTCGTATGAGAGTCTTGTAAATGATAGATAACATTCTCTAGTAAATATTTATTGACACGTCTGACAGTCTATAGTGTCACAGAACGAGTGATGACACAGTGTGTTGGCGCCTCGCGGCAGGCTTACATAAATTGCTGACACAATATAAACCCTACAATATTCCCCCTCTTAAAACATTTTTTTACAATAATACCAATTAAAAAATTTAATATATTTAGAAGTACATACATAAAAATTATGTTTACTTATAATTATATCAATTACAAAACAATGACGAGTGCGCGCTTCGTCCGTGTTACAATAACATGCCATGTGTCAAATTACACTGCTCATTGAACATGTCTCACAAGCCATAACTTATCACTAAATGGTAAACACAATCACTGCACAACACAAATAACATTGATATTTATTCAGGCGTATAGAACTGTTGCAGGCTTGTTAGCCTGACTGTCTACTACTGCACCCCTCATTGCGTTCGTGGCCCATCTTTTAGCGCCTTTATTACACTTTTTCACCATGAAATATACGCCGATTAACAATATTATACAGAATATACTTGCAGTTGCTATGCCAAACATTTCTAACTTTTGCTCCACAGAGCTATGGCTAGCGTCGTTTGCACCATTTTGTGCAATAATGACTTCTTTACTCTGTGCCTTTCCCATTGTAAATATGGCCATATAAAACACTTACGTACACTTAAACTTAGTGTTCGAAATAATAATGAAGTAAATTTAAAGCATGCTCCTTATATAAATAGGTAAAATGCTTACTTATATTAACTAACATGTCCGACTGGGACTTGAATAAACTGCAAATGTATACAATATTAATGTACTGCACGTTTCAAAAATTGTGTACTTTGTTATACGTAGCCTAAATAACGCATTGTATGTCTATTATCGTATAAACTACTAAATAGTTGTCTACAAAAATTTGTCCCTTGGCATCATTTGGTGAATTATTTTAAATGCATCGCGGCCTGCGGGTATCTCATATTACTACTGCTGCTAAGAAAAATATATCCTATAATGTGCCGAGTTATCACTGTACTAAGAAAAAATACGACTAAATATCTCGTAGTCCTAATCACTCTTTAAAACGCACGGGTGTCCGTATCACTCGCCCACTCTTGGTAACTCTAGGCTTAATCAGCATTTTGTCCTGCTCGTCTACCACCTGCGAAGTACGTTTATTGCTGTCTAGCAATTGCGGGGTACAATAATTATTATCATTAGGTACTGCCTGATTGTCAACAAGAGTGTCAAGTTCCTTTATTACAAACGCAGGCTTTAGTCTATCGATTGAAATGTGGGATTCGCGACCGGGCAACTGGACTTTGAAAACTTTAGGACCTCTTTCCAATACTCTATAAGGTCCGTCGTATGGCGGCTTAAGTGACTTATGAACAGCATCATCTCTAACGAAAACGAATTCACAATTTTTCAACTCCGAATAGACGAATAACTTTCTAGTACGGGGCTTATCTCGCGTAGGTTTGTAACTACTTATAATCTCCCGAATCTTTTCTACCAAACTATACGGTTCATTGGGGTCCCTGGTCTTTGACTCGTCATAGAATTCGCCGGGCAAACGTAAAGTTTTGCCGAAAGCTAATTCCGCTGCACTTATTCCACTATCTGAGCGTAATGCGGCGCGTAGCCCAAATAAAACCGTGGGCAATTCGTCGATCCACGAAGTGCTGCCCTGCAAACGTGTCATAAGCGCGGCCTTTAAATATCTATGCCACCTTTCCACCATACCGTTACTCTGGGGGTGGTAAGGGGTAGTGCGAATTTTGTTAACACCTAAGAACTGCATTAACCGTGTGAACAAGTTTGACTCGAACTGTCGGCCTTGGTCGGATGTTATTCTTACAGGGCAACCGTATCTGACTATCCAACCTTCATATATACATCGCGCAACTACTTCCGCTGTTATCTCTAGTACGGGGAACGCCTCTGGCCAACGCGTACAACGATCTATAATTGTAACTAAGTATTTATATCCACGCGGAGACGTTGGTAACGGACCAACAATGTCTACGTGGATATGCTCAAAACGTGAGGCGTCTGTGAAATCTCCTACCCCTGACATTACATGGCGATTGACCTTTGACCTCTGACATTGTATGCAGGCTTTACTCCACAGTCCTACATCCTTATTCATGCTGGGCCAAAAGAAATGCTTAGAGACCATCTTACGAGTAGTTCTAATACCAGGGTGACTTAATCTGTGTACACTGTCAAATACAATTTTTCTGAAACTTTTCGGTATGTAAGGTCTAATTACGTTTGTCGAAATTTCGCAATAAATTGGTTTATTACTTGTAGGTAACATACATTGTTTAAATCTAATGTTACTGTCGCTAACCGGTCGTTTTGTCATTTGCAATAAGTACTCATCTTTCGCTTGCTCATCAGCAAGCGCGTCAAACTCTAGTACAGTCGGGCAAAAAATTGTTTCCAACCGTGACAATGTGTCGGCTACGATATTATCTTTGCCATTAATATGTTGTATATCTACGGTAAATTCGCTTATAAAAAGGAGATGTCGCGTTCTTCTACGTGTCTCCTTATCGTCCTTACCAATTTTAGAGAAAGCGTGACACAAAGGTTTGTGGTCTGTATACACTGTCAGAGGTCGACCTTCAAATAATTTACGGAAATATTTGATAGACTTATAAATCGCTAGCAACTCTCTATCATACGTTGAATATTTTTGTTCCGTAGGCGTAAGTTTTTTGGAAAAATACCCTAAAGGCTTCCAACTACCCTTAACTCTCTGCTGCAAAACTGCACCTATTGACGTATTCGACGCGTCCGTCATCAGGGCTAAAGGGACATTGGGCAGTGGATGTGTCAATGTAACCGCTTTTTGAAGTCCTGTCTTACATTGCACGAAAGCGTTCTCCGCAATATCAGTCCAAATAATCCTAGTCTTGTCGTTTTTCTTCGCGTTAACCATATATTTATTGAGCTCGCACTGATACGTAGCTAAATTTGGTAAGTGAGGCCTATAAAAATTTAACATGCCCAAAAAACGTCTTAAATCTGTAACTGTCTCGGGTTTTGGAAAGTTGACAATGGCCTCCACCTTTGTGTTAATCGGTCTAATACCGTCTACGCTAACATCATGTCCTAAGAATTCTATGCGCGACTGTCCGAAACTACATTTGCTCAAATTGATAGTGATACCGAATGTATTGAAACGTTCGAATATCAACTTTAAATGCTCTCTCTGTAAGGTTTCGTTTTCACTGGCAATAATGACGTCATCCAAATATTTGAACAAAAAATCAAGTCCTTGCAAAACAGTATTACTCATAAACCGCTGAAAAGTTTGCGCCGCGTTTCTTAATCCAAAAGTCATACGAGGAAACTCAAAAAGTCCGAAAGGTGTTATGATCGCGGTTTTCTCTACATCTTCAGGTGCTACGCAAATACAATGATAAGCTCTATTTATATCCAATTTAGAAAATATCTTTTTATTGGCTAAAATGTATGTAAATTCGTGTAGTCTAGGTATTGGATATCTGTCGGGCTTTGTGATCGCGTTTAACCGTCTGTAGTCCCCGCAGGGTCTTATCTCACCGTTTTTCTTTGGCACCACATGTAACGGACTAGCCCAAGCACTTTTGGAAGGTCTACAAATACCTAGATCTTGCATGATTCTAAACTCTTCTTTAACTTTCTTGTACCTATCGGGTGGTAAAGGTCTGGCGCGCGCGTACACGGGAGGTCCCGACGTCTCAATATGATGCAATACATTATGTGACGGAGTTTCCTTGAACGACGGTGGTTTAGTGATATCAGGATACATGCACAATAAGTCATAATAGGGATGATTATCGACCATAGAGTTAATAGAGGGTTGTTGAAAGTTAACAATTGAGCCTATAATATTCAAATCTGTAACTTGATCTATCAATTTACTTTTGCTCATGTCCACTAAAATTTTATGATGTGCCAAAAAATCTGCACCGAGGATAGGCTGCTTAACGTCGGCTAAAATGAACTCCCAACGAAATGGCCTGCGAAGTTTTAAATTCAAAACTAGTGTTTTAACACCGTATGTAGCGATTTCGGTACCGTTCGCGGCATATAATTTATAATCAGAGCATTGCATACCTTTACACATTTTCCTATTTACTGGCAACACAGACACATTAGCTCCAGTATCGACGAGGAAGCGTAAACCTGTGTTATAGTCCATAACTGATAAGCGGCTGCAGGGAATTATGGTACAGACCTCCGCTTGCGTTCGTACCTCCCCGTCTAGTTTTCCGACCGGCTATACCCAGCTCCATCCATCCTTACGTTGAACTTGTTCCACGCACACGGTGGTACGCATCTGTGGGCTCTGCTTCTATAACGGAAGTGATAGCTACACAACCAGTCTGGCGAGTCCGGGGTGCGCCGCCGTGAAGTCGAACGGGAAGCTGTTCTTGAACGACTGGAACTGCGTCTCGAGGTAGACCGGGAAAGCTCGATCCACGCCATCCTAGCGTTAATCTTCGCAACTTCTGCGGTGAGCTCCGCTATGTCGCTGCTCTCTCTCGCATGTCCTACAGTCGCCGGCCTGCCTGCGATTTCCGCAACGTGACTATTTCGCGTGGCCTCGGCGACGTTGTCTGCAATAGTTGCCAAATTATCTAGCGTCTTCGCTTCTGATACCGCTAAAACGCCTCGTACAGTTGTCGGTAGATGTCCTTGCCACAATACCCTTAATGTGTCATCGGGTATCTTGTCCCTTGCCAACTCTTTCATTCGGTGGAGGAGTTGTGAAGGTTTTTGGTCACCCAACTCCATTTCACCGATTAGTTTCTCAATTTGTCGTGCCTTCGAGTCCTCAAACATATTTAATATTTTATTCTTCAGTTCCATAAATTTTCCTGATTCCGGTGGCTGTGTCAAGAAATCCGTCATCTGAGTTAACACCTCCCTGGGAAGCCTACCGACGACCAGGTCGAACTTGGCTTCATCTCCTAGCTTTTGTGGAGCCAAAATAGCCTCGACGCGAATAAACCAGACGCGCGGCTGCTCCATCCAAAAATCTGGTATCCTTGACGCCAGTGATATCGCCATAATATCGGCGGATGTCTGCGTCAGTTGAATCGGCACTCCCGTAGTCATTTTTGTGCACTTAACAAAATATCCACAGGTTTCTCACAGTTCACACTACCTAATTTCCAAAATGTCACTCGCGTACTCTTTTATCGGGGTCACCAGTTTAGGTACTGTTCTCACAGTATATACTAATAGGTACCTGTCGTATGAGAGTCTTGTAAATGATAGATAACATTCTCTAGTAAATATTTATTGACACGTCTGACAGTCTATAGTGTCACAGAACGAGTGATGACACAGTGTGTTGGCGCCTCGCGGCAGGCTTACATAAATTGCTGACACAATATAAACCCTACAGAGAGTTTGTATGAAAATCTATCATTTTAAGATAAACGCATAATTCGCAAAATTCCACCCCTAAGACATAAAATAGGGGATGAACGTTTGTATGAAACTCCGTCATTTTTGAAGTTAAATCTATTAAAATAGGTAGCAGTGGGCAAAAGCTATCATTTTGAATTTTAGATATAGGTACATGTTGACTTATTTACCACGCGTGCGAAGCCGCGGGAAAAAGCTAGTGTGTTAATATTATTTTTAAGTGTTCTCAATTGTTTTTGTATATATTCTTTTGTGAAATAGGTATCCATGTTAAGTTAGTATTTGAAATGTAAACTAAATGTTATTCTTTTGGTTTTTAAAAGAGTAATTGCTGAGTTTCTTGCCGGATTCTTCTAGGCAAAACCGACCATCCGAATCCGGTGGTAGATTAAGACGATTTGAAAGAGCTTGCCTGTAAAGTCTAGTCAAATAAAGATCTTTTCTAGTTTGAGTTTGAGATATCGAGCGCTGTAGTCCTTGAGCGGAACCATCTGACAACGCCTTACCATTTGTATGTGATGACTGGGCATACGACTCGGTTTCCTCGCTGGCAACACCGGCAGCCATTTTTATAGTGTGTGTGAGTCCTGTGGGTTCACGTAGGTTCGGCCGTGAAAGTTTTATGACATTGAAACTCGAGGGAGTGTTATGAAAATCAGTTATAATGAAGGCAAAGAAAACACAGTATACACAGTAGCAATAGTAGTAAAAAGAGATTGAGTCATTAAACATTGAATCGAGCCGGTCGTTTTACAATACGGCTCGCACGGTCGTTAGTTGGCCTCGTTTCCGTCAAGTCATTCGAAATCTCTGCGACTGCGCGTTGCGCGGGAGCGGTGAGTTCCGTTCAACAGAAAATCGCCTTTCGGGCGGCATCGCTACAATAATATTTTTATGCAGTGACAGCCCTAGGTCTAAAAATCCGGATATGAATACGGATAAAAAAAAACGGATAACTTCCCAACTCTAGGGAATTCAATGGCGTTAGTACTATCGATCTTAGGCGGATCGTTCTTAGGCGGAATCGGCTGATAAAAGAATCTCAATCTAATACGAAATTAAAACCGAGAAATGAAATTAAAAAAACTTCAAAATACAAATATTTCATTACTTAGTCACAAGTAAAAGGACAGAAGTCAGAAGGTCTTGTTTTGTCAGAAGGTATATTACTATGTGTGTAATTATTTTCTCGAATCAAAACGACACGTGACAAAATTGGGTTTTATAATACACTGTGCGGCGGCGGCGACAGCTACATCTTAAGATGGCTTAGGTGCACACTCTGTTCTGAAAGTATTTACAAAAGGTGTACACCCTTTTAAGTTGGGAAATGTCAAGCTTAAATGAAAATATACAAGATATTATTCTTGTACAGTACAAGTGCCTGGTACAATGTTCCTGACCTTAGTGGTATAAAATAATAATAACAACACTTTTGCCGATTTCTACAGAATTAGATGAAATAATAACGAATCGTTATTGACTCTCGTTTCTTCTCTCCGTTGCGAAAACTTAGGACTGTATCATCCATTTGGAGCATTGCTAAATGGATGTTAAGACTGATTTAAGACACGAACCTTAACTTCGAAGCACACATTAACCTACTTACTGGCAGAGTTAACAAATTTCAAATCAGAAGTTGTCCGACCACGGGCATGGCTGGTTGTGCTGCCTTAAACTTCCAAAGTTGCGAGACTTGTGAGGTAATATTGACACTGTATTGTAATTACTGATCGTGTATAACGTATCTTTTACGTTGCACGTCTTTGTTTCTTTTTATTAGATGGTTAAGTTGTGGTATACGCATGACCTTTTCATAGGGTCTATATATCCTTTTCTACTAACCGCGATTCCATTTTGCCTTCTTGTCATTAGTTGTAGTGGCAGGATTCATTAGTTTGTTGTGGTACGGAGCATTATCATCGATAACCACCACCGAGTGAGGGTTCGAATTTGGAATCAGTTTGGGCCGTAACCATTTCTCTTAGTTTGTGAAATTCATTTCATCATGATAGTCTCCGCTTTTGCTTTGAACATTGGTAGGGCGTTCGGAACAAATTCTGCTTCTGACCCAGTTTTTGCCATAACTATCCGGCATCCGCTAACCTTTTGACATCGAGCGCTTTAGTCCTTGAGCGGAACCATCTGACAACGCCTTACCTTTTGTATGTGATGACTGGGCATACGACTCGTCGGTGAATATAATTGGTCGTCCTTCATCCCTGTATTTTTTCATTGCTTGAGTACAAGATGCTCCTGTACTTGAGTACGAGAGTGTTAAAAGGATGGGCTTGTTTATTTACATTTTTTTATTTTTTTATTTATTTTTTATTTTAGTGATTAGACGACACCGTTCATCAAAACACATTTGAGTTTCTCTGTATTAAATGTTGAATGTGTTAATTTTACATAGGTTCTAATTTACATAAATAAACGATTTTAAAAACATTTTTTTACCTGTAATAAAATAAACGACATTTAATGTTATTAATAACAATGTCGATTTCTTAATCACTACATATTACAATAATTACTCTACATGTAATTAAATAATCACAATAAATTATTTATCTCGGTCCCTCGCAAAACAATGACAGCTAAAGTCTACATAGATTATTATTCAACCACAGATTACAAATATAAACCAGTATCTATGTTATGTTGTCCCACGACGGAAGTTGATGTACGGAAATAATTAAATTACATTAAATTAAAGAAAAATATATGTTTCTTTACCTATATATGTAGACGCGGCAAGCATCATCATCAGAAGTAGGTTTATAGGGATTCCTTCTAGTTGTCAGGTTCTGTTCAGGATGGCGTAGGTACTGTGGGCACTGTCGTGGGTACTCGAGCGAATTGAACAAAATAGCAAAAGTGCGTAGATAATCACTTTACTCAATTAAACAACTCTCAGGAAACTAACACGTGCGTTGGCTTGGCTCTAACAAACACTATGACTGTGTCAAGTCAAACGTCACAATTAAGAAAGTCCCGGCTATCGTGGCGGCCTGTAGGTTATAATTTTTCCTCCCTTTTTTCCTCGCTGGCAACACCGGCAGCCATTTTTATAGTGTGTGCGAGTCCTGTGGGTTCACGTAGGTTTGGCCGTGAATGTTTTATGACATTGAAACTTGAGGGAGTGTTATGAAAATCGGTTATAATGAAGCCAAAGAAAACACAGTATACACAGTAGCAATAGTAGTTAAAAGAGATTGAATCATTAAACATTGAATCGAGCCGGTCGTTTTACAATACGGCTCGCACGGTCGTTAGTTGGCCTCGTTTCCGTCAAGTCATTCGAAATCTCTGCGACTGCGCGTTGCGCGGGAGCGGTGAGTTCCGTTCAACAGAAAATCGCCTTTCGGGCGGCATCGCTACAATAATATTTTTATGCAGTGACAGCCCTAGGTCTAAAAATCCGGATATGAATACGGATAAAAAAAAACGGATAACTTCCCAACTCTAGGGAATTCAATGGCGTTAGTACTATCGATCTTAGGCGGATCGTTCTTAGGCGGAATCGGCTGATAAAAGAATCTCAATCTAATACGAAATTAAAACCGAGAAATGAAATTAAAAAAACTTCAAAATACAAATATTTCATTACTTAGTCACAAGTAAAAGGACAGAAGTCAGAAGGTCTTGTTTTGTCAGAAGGTATATTACTATGTGTGTAATTATTTTCTCGAATCAAAACGACACGTGACAAAATTGGGTTTTATAATACACTGTGCGGCGGCGGCGACAGCTACATCTTAAGATGGCTTAGGTGCACACTCTGTTCTGAAAGTATTTACAAAAGGTGTACACCCTTTTAAGTTGGGAAATGTCAAGCTTAAATGAAAATATACAAGATATTATTCTTGTACAGTACAAGTGCCTGGTACAATGTTCCTGACCTTAGTGGTATAAAATAATAATAACAACACTTTTGCCGATTTCTACAGAATTAGATGAAATAATAACGAATCGTTATTGACTCTCGTTTCTTCTCTCCGTTGCGAAAACTTAGGACTGTATCATCCATTTGGAGCATTGCTAAATGGATGTTAAGACTGATTTAAGACACGAACCTTAACTTCGAAGCACACATTAACCTACTTACTGGCAGAGTTAACAAATTTCAAATCAGAAGTTGTCCGACCACGGGCATGGCTGGTTGTGCTGCCTTAAACTTCCAAAGTTGCGAGACTTGTGAGGTAATATTGACACTGTATTGTAATTACTGATCGTGTATAACGTATCTTTTACGTTGCACGTCTTTGTTTCTTTTTATTAGATGGTTAAGTTGTGGTATACGCATGACCTTTTCATAGGGTCTATATATCCTTTTCTACTAACCGCGATTCCATTTTGCCTTCTTGTCATTAGTTGTAGTGGCAGGATTCATTAGTTTGTTGTGGTACGGAGCATTATCATCGATAACCACCACCGAGTGAGGGTTCGAATTTGGAATCAGTTTGGGCCGTAACCATTTCTCTTAGTTTGTGAAATTCATTTCATCATGATAGTCTCCGCTTTTGCTTTGAACATTGGTAGGGCGTTCGGAACAAATTCTGCTTCTGACCCAGTTTTTGCCATAACTATCCGGCATCCGCTAACCTTTTGACATATTTTTCTTCTCTTTATCTGACATCTTTATCTGACAGTACCTGCTGAAAAATAATCAACTTGCTTTGCCAAAGAAACACATTGAGCATACATTTCTTGTCTTACTTCTTCACTAATAAATGGGCTTGGTGTTTCTTCTATTATTTTCTGGTTATTCCTCTGTACCGAGTACTCTCTCTCCCCAAGACACACTATATTGCCGTATTTATCTGCAATAATTTGTATTTCGATGTGTCTTGGTAGTTCTATATATTTTTCTATGAAAATACTACCATCTTTAAAACTTTTCTCTGCTTCATTTGTTGCTGATGTAAATGCCAGTTCAATTTTGATGCAGCTTTGAGCATAACAGGAAAACCAATTTCTTCAGCAACCATGGATGCTTGGGCAGCATCTTCGATCTTACCCATATATCCTGGCACTACATTTACTCCAGCTTTTCTTGCCTCTTCTTTTGCCGTTATTTTATTCGCTGTAACTTCTATTGTTTCTGCACTTGGACCAATGAAATCTATGTTATGTTTTTCCAGAGCACGGGGAAAATCTGGATTTTCCGCTAAAAACCCATAGCCAGGATGAACTGCCTCAGCACCTGTTTCAACTGCCACCTCGCATATTTTTTCAATATTTAAATAACTCAGGCAAGAAGGTGAAGGACCAATGTACTTCGACTCATCTGCTTGCCTTACATGCACAGAATTTACATCTGCATCTGAATATACGCATACACAAGATATGCCCATCTTGTGCGCAGTTTTGATTATTCTGCAGGCAATCTCCCCTCTGTTCGCTACTAAAATCTTACTATACTTCTTTCTTATCATCTTATAAGTATACTTTCTTAAGTTAAGAAAGTAAATTTCTATATTACTACCTGCAAATACTTCACACTGGGGCTAAACCACTATCTAAAAGTTGCATAACATCAGGATCTGTCACTATAGTACTTTCGTTATAGAGGCCATGTACTTCATTACATGCCTTAAATAACAGATATGAAGATCCTCCAGAAGCTATTGTTGCTATTGAAGCCAATGCAAGAGATTGAGAAGCCGAAAATAGAAAATACAAAGATACACACATAGTGATAGCACACACTATAGCTCCTACTATATATAAGCATATATGAAACTTCTTATTACATATAAAGTCACATTTTATATCTGCAATTTGCTTAACTTCCTTCCGCTCTGCAGGATTTAAGAAGTAAAGAGGTGATACTGCCTTATTATCCTTAATATAGCTTTTATCGAGGAGTGCTTCCTTAATATATTTCGGGAATGTTCAAAAAAGTGTGTCAAAGCGAATTTTTAGTTCAACTCAATTTTTAACCTATCAGGAAAAAAGATATCAAGTTGAGATATAGTTAGAGCCCAATTAGGCAAAGCCATAGCCCATTTTTGCTCTATCTTTTTTATAGTACAATATACCAATTTGTACAAGGCATTTGTACTGGTAAATGAACCTTTGGTTTTAGTAAATTTTCTGATTTGTCTGTGCAACCCCTCAATTGGATTGGTGGTATAAATTAGCCTTCTAACAGGGCCAGAATACTTAAAATAACTAGACAAATTTTCCCAATTGTTTTGCCACGATTTTATGACTAAAGGATATTTTTCACCCCATTTTTCCTCCAGTTCAAGTAAATAATTTTCGTCGATTTCTCTACTTGTAGCACGGTATATTTTTTTCAAATCATTCATAAAAACTTTTATATCTTTGCTGGATACGTATTTTAGTGAATTTCTTATTTGGTGCACAATGCATAACTGTACCTCAGCATTGGGAAATACGCTATTTATAGCTGTAGGGAAGCTTTTCAGACCGTCAACACAAGCTATCAAAATGTCTTCTACTCCTCTCTCTTTTAAACATTTAATACGCCTAGCCAGAAGTTAGCTCCCTCACTTTCTGCTAAGTAAAAACCCAGTACTTCTTTTCTGCCATTTTGGTCTATTCCTAATATATTGTACATGCATTTACTTATGCAATGTCCATTCTCTTTGACCTTAAAAAACATCCCATCCATAAATACTATCGGGTATACTGATTGTAGGGGACGACTCCTCCATTCATTGATTATAGGCAGTAATTTATCTGTAATTCCAGATATCTCTGCTGCAGATATTTTATGGTCATAGATTTCTTCCACATAGGATGCTATATCCCTGTATCCCACACCGCTTGCAAACATGTTCAAGACCTTTGTTTCAAGTTCTGGATGTAAGCTTGTTTGCCTTTTTTTCACTATCTGTGGTTCGAAACTTCCCTCTCTATCTCTTGGTGTCAATAGTTCAAATGAACCTGCACTCGTCTTCAAAGTTTTGCCATTCTTTCCGTTTCTTCGATTCTTTTCTTCTCTTTCATTGGATAAATGATGCTCTATTTCACCTTCTAGACTTGCTTCCAGCAGCCTTTTTACAAATGGTGTTAATGCTCCATCTCTCCCCATCAATGGTTTACCTTCCCTTATTGATGACAGTATATTTGCTTCCAGCTCTTTGTAATCTACCAGGCCAGTCGTTCCATTTTCTATTTTGTAACTCATATATCAAACCTCTATTTTTTGTTTCTATTTTATTTTTATTTCTCGGTTTGACACACTTTTTTGAACATTCCCTATATTTCTTATTATTCTTAAATTCCTTTTCTAATCTTTCTACTTCTTCCCAATCTTTAGCTTCTTTTGCTTTTTCAACCTTGCTCTTAGTGTCTCCTTCTAAATGCTTTATAATCTCTTTTAACGCAGATAACAGAATTCTTTTACTTGCTGCTATATGAAATGGATTTCCATTTTCACGAGTACTATGAATAGCTACATCAGCAACTTGTTCCTTGCAAACTTTAACAAATTCATCTTCATTTCCTTCTCTTGCAATTTTAAATAAATTGTCCATATACATGCCCCCACTGTATTTAACTGATACTAAATTATACAATGCAGTTTATTAAAAATAAATGTAAATTGATCTTTCAAGTTTACTATAGTTCCACGTTGTTGCAAGTGCAAATTTTAGTTATCATCGGTTACGTTATCACAATAGACAAATATGCCAGGTATAGTCACTAGATTCGCTCCATCACCAACAGGATTTTTACATATTGGAGGAGCTCGCACAGCTTTATTTAATTGGCTCTATGCACAGCGTCATGGTGGCCAGTTTTTACTAAGGATTGAGGATACCGACAGAAAACGTTCAACACAGGAAGCAATTGATGCAATAATAGATGGACTAAAATGGCTTGGAATAAGCTATGATGGAGAAATAGTATATCAATCAAAAATAATAGATAGACATATTGAAGTTGCAAATCTTTTAGTTGAAAAGGGTAGGGCGTATCACTGTTACTGCCCTGAAGATGAAGTTGCAGAAAAAAAAGCAAAAGCAAGAGAAGAAGGAAAAATATATAAGCATAGTATAAGTACTCATTCAACATCAAATGCAAAGCCTGTTATACGTTTCAAAGTGCCAGACTCAGAAGATATTGTTGTTGACGATAAAATATACGGCCAAGTTACAATAAGTAGCGACCAGCTTGATGACATAGTAATCTTGCGCTCTGACAATACTCCAACATATATTTTTGCTGTAGTGTTTGATGACCATGATGCCGGAATAACCGATATTATACGTGGCTCTGATCATCTCACTAATACCTTCAAGCAATTACTAATATACCAAGCTCTTGATTTTGATGTCCCACGCTTTGCACACGTACCGCTTATTCATGGAGAAGACGGGAATAAGTTATCTAAATGGCATGGTGCAACAAGTGTTTGCGATTATGAAAAGATGGGAATATTGCCACAGGCAATGCGTAATTACTTGCTAAGACTTGGCTGGAGTCATGGCAACGATGAGATTATTAGCGATGAGCAAGCAATAGAGTGGTTTAATTTAGAAAGCATCGGTCGCTCACCTGCACGGCTCGATTTCAAAAAACTGGAGCATTTGAATAACCACTATATTAGTAATATGAGCAATGAAGATATTCTGACTCTAATGCTTAGAGAAAATACTCTAACTGACAAAAAAAAGGGCTATTTACTGCAGGGACTGACAGAGCTGAAAAAAAGAGCAAACTATCTGACCGAATTATTGGACTTAGCAAAATTTTATATTCAAGTTGATTTTAGTGAAGAAGCTCAGCAAATTGTCAAATCTAACCTCAATGTAATTAAGTTACTTGCATCATTTCTTTCGAGTGTAGGTAGTGAAGATTGGAATAAGATTTTTTTATCTTCTCAGATTAAGGAATTTTCAAAATTACATAATATAAAAATGAGCGATATATACCACTCATTACGCGCCCCAATAACTGGAATAATGGATGCGCCTGGAATCATCGATATCATGGTAATTCTTGGTAAAGATGAGTGTATAAAAAGATTGCAACAAATTTAAATAAAAAATTACTTGACAGACTCTGGTGGCTTCATTATAGTGGAAAAGGAAGGTTTTTTAGGATCCAAAATCTATCTTCACCTGCAGGTTTTTTCACCAAATAATCAAATTTCAGCAAAAAATATATAAGTTTATTTTTGCTAGCTCTTTATTCATATAGGAGGGTTTATGTCTAGAATTCCTGAAACTTGACTTTTATTTTTAAGTTAAAAAAACAATTGGCGCCTATGGTTTTCACATTAAATCATTTTAAATAGTTAAAGTTAATACGGCCTTTTTTTGCCTTTTTTTATTGGTATTTTTTTCATATTTTATTATATCATTATACTGTGGTACCATATAGACTTCAGTTTCATGATAAGGGGAGCAGGCTCCGTCTCAGCTATGGAATAAAAAAATGACTATGCATAAGATCTAATGGTGTGTCTAATCTATAGATAATTTTTTGTATTGCTAAGTTAATATTTTACATATCTGTTCAGCAAAGTGGTAAAATAAGGTAGACGAGAAAAGACAACTAAATGAGTGTCATCCCAGTGCCCAGACACTGGGATCCAGTTTTTTGATTGAAAATGTTGTCTTGTTTTCGATAAATTTTGCTGGATGCCAGTGTCAAGCACTGGCATGACACCATTTGCTGTCTTCAAAAATGAATATTCGTACAGCTATGTGTCAGCTACTCGGATGACATCGTCATAAAGAAGCCAACGTCAGCTATTTTCATAACACCTACTTACTGATTACTTTACATCAATTTTCTTGATGTGTTTCTCTGATTTAGGTATGGTTACATGCAATACCCCATCTAAAAAGTTGGCAGATACCTATCTTGCTCTACATTTGTTGGAAGTTGAATAGATCTATAGAAAGAACCATAGTACCTTTCTTTATGGTAAAACTGCTTATCTTTTGATTCATTATCACATGTTTTTTCACCCTTCACTATTAAGTTATCGCCAGATATACTAATATCTATGCTTTCTTTAGGAATACCTGGTAACTCTAATGATAGGCAATAGCTTTCCTTTGTTTCATAAAGGTCACAAACTGGTAGTAGGCTACTGCCTCTTTTAGAAAGCTCTGGGTTCCATCCTGTAAAAAAGCTATCAAATATGTCATCAACGGCTCTTTGTAACCCTCTTACACTAAAATTATCACGATTATTGTTTTTATTTAAATGAACTATATTACTCATGTTGTACCTCCTTTTACTAATACATGCATTACATAATCACTCCACTTATTAATTTCAATCCTAAATCTAAAATTTTTTAGATGCGAAAAATTGTTCCAGTTTACTATAACTTGATTATGAGAAAAAATCCTATTTGGATTACCACGAGTAGTTCTATAAACTAGATTAACTGTAAAAAAGGGCAAGTGTATGCAAATTTATTACTTCTCTTTCCACTTCCACAATCAAACAATTTTGAATGTTTCTTATTTGACTTGCCAACAATGAGAATTGGTATAACTGCTAGCTCCGTCTTTCAGCTATGGCATTAAACAATGACATGCATAAGATCTAATAATATGTATAATTTATAAATAATTTTTGAGGTAAATTGTGAAATTGGGCGTTAATATTGATCACGTTGCAACCCTTCGCAACGCACGTGGAGCTTCTTATCCAGATCCATTAAAAGCAGCAAAAATAGCTATTGATGCTGGAGCAGATTTTATCACCGTACACTTACGAGAAGACAGAAGGCATATCAGAGATGAGGATGTATTCAATCTAAAACAAAACATTAGCACTGAGTTGAACCTTGAAATTGCGGAAGAAATGCTCAAAATAGCAAAAGAAGTAAAACCCTACTCGATTTGTATAGTACCAGAAAAAAGAGAAGAATTAACAACCGAAGGTGGCCTGAATATCGTGAATATGCACAGTAAACTTTCTGGTATAATAGAGGAAATGCATAGCTTTGACATAAAAGTCTCACTGTTTATCGATCCAAATATTAATCAACTAAAATATCTTGAGAAGCTAGAAAGAAAGCCTGACATAATAGAAATTCACACAGGGGATTACTGTGATAATCCATCAGAAGAAAAATTAAAACTTATTACTAACTCTGCAGAATACATTAATAAGCTAGGAATAGAATGCCACGCAGGACATGGCATAAATTATAAACATGCTAAAAGAATAAAAGAGATACCTCACATCTCAGCTCTTAATATAGGCCATTCTTTAATCAGCGAGGCTATATTTCATGGCTTACATAATGTAACTAAAAAGATGAAAATGACAATATCTAAATAGCTGATGCTTTCTCTTTGTTATTTAAAGCACTTGAAAGAGCTTGACTTGCTTTAATCCTTACTCTTTTCTTTTCAGGAACGGTCATAATCTCACCATTTTGAGGATTACGGCATTGTCTTTCCTTACTTATAGCAGTAGAGAATGTCCCTATTCCATGCAAACGTATTTCACCTTTACGATTTAGATCGTTCTTGATTGTTTCCATATAAATATCATGAAGCTTACCCAAACTAGCTTTTGTTATATCTATACCTTGACTAGAGCACTCTTGACTCAGTTGGTTTACTATATCTTCTTTACTCATAAATTACCTTAATATTGAAAAACTACATATACAGCATATTATGCTAATGCCAATAGTCAACTAAATTCGTCATAAAAAGAGAAAATGTCATGAACCCTTGTAAGAACTTGTATAATATTTACAAAAAAATACCATTATGAAACAATTATCTCTTAGAAAACTGACATTTTTTCCGAGCTTTATGTTGACCATATTTCTTACGCTCAACAACACGTGAATCTCTAGTTAAGAATCCACCCTTACGTAATATAGAGTGTAGATCTTGACTTATACTACTTAAAGCTCTGCTTATTCCATGAGCTAAGGCACCTGCTTGGCCAGATAGTCCTCCACCTTTTACAGTTGCAAACACATCATACCTATCTAACATAGAAGTTACTATGAATGGCGCTTTAATCATTTGACACACTGATTCTCTTTTAAAATAAGAAATTAAATCACCTTTTTTATTAACACTAAATTTTCCACTTCCTGGCTTTATCCATACTCTTGCTACAGATTCTTTCCTTCGACCTGTGGCATATGAACGACCAAGTGAGTCAATTATTACCTTTTTTGGCTGATCATTATTATTTATTTTCACTTTTTACTCCATTATTTCTTATTTTTACGATTTAAAGAGGCAAAATCTATTTTTTCAGGTTGCTGTCCTTGATGCTTATGTTCTGAACCAGAATAAACATACAAATTTTCAAACCGTCTACGTGCCATAGGACCATCATCAAGCATTCTTTTTACTGCCATTTTTATCACACGCTCAGGGAATTTGCCATTTAAAATATTATCTGGAGTAGTTTTCTTTAAACCACCAGAATAACCTGTATGCCTATAGTAGATTTTATCCTTAAATTTCTTTCCGGTAAAATGTACCTTTTCTGCATTAACAATGATTACATTATCACCACAGTCCATATGAGGTGTATATTCAGGTTTATGTTTTCCACGCAATAGCATTGCTACAAATGCTGCAAGCCTTCCTACTACTAATCCTTCTGCATCTATAACAAGCCATTTTTTATCAATTTGTTTCTCTTTTAAGAAAAAAGTCTTCAAATATCAATACATAACAGTAGATTATGATATACTAAGTTGCTTGATAGTGTCAACAACATTAGTTATTGATTATTAAAGTAATTTATGCTAATAACTTAAACAACATGCTAGAAAGCAAAATGTTTCGATTGATTATTATATTTGTAATTGCTTTATGTACCATAGGTTGCTATGCAATTGATGAAGTGATACACCAAGGTAAGTCGACAATTCCCATCAGAAGGTTTATGGCTATAAAATCAGTGATTTCCGTTTTAGTTAAATTCAGGGGTGTACCTTTTTGTTGCATGTAATACAGATTTGATTGCTCAGTAATATAATCAAAAATGTCATCGGAAAAAAAATCACTAAAATACTCAAGGGGACTTTTGGCTACTTCAGGTAGTGGAATATTTTTATCTGAGACCTCGGCACAGTATTGGAATTCACGTTTGGACCAGTGGAAATTGAGTGGCCTCTGACGAATAACTGGCTGTCGAACTGCTCTCGGAATCCTTGCTGCTACTGTCGGTCTTCGTAATCGACTGTTAGATGCGATCACTGGGGACGGTGGCGCAGAAATCGACGAAGAACCTACGTTATTCAAAAGTGACGGGCTTTGTCGTACTTCTGGTTGAAGCTGAGTCTGACTGGTTGAGGCTGAGACTGACTGGATAGGTTGAGGTGAGGCCATCAAAGGAGATTGGGTTATAGCATCATTTACATCTGCTATTTCTTCGTCTGACCACAAATTCAGATTTTTCATGGAAGATGGTAAGGATGGTGCAGGTGAAGAATCATTGTCATCCAACTCGGCGTTAGGGTCATTCTTTTCAACATGGCGCAATCTAGTTGAAAGATGCTGAAGTTCATCTTCGGATTCAGTTTCGTCATCGTCCGATTTTCTAGATGGCTTTGGTACAAGGACTTGCTTCCAGCAGCCTTTTTACAAATGGTGTTAATGCTCCATCTCTCCCCATCAATGGTTTACCTTCCCTTATTGATGACAGTATATTTGCTTCCAGCTCTTTGTAATCTACCAGGCCAGTCGTTCCATTTTCTATTTTGTAACTCATATATCAAACCTCTATTTTTTGTTTCTATTTTATTTTTATTTCTCGGTTTGACACACTTTTTTGAACATTCCCTTGCAAAATGAAAAGTGAGTCCAGCTTCTATACCATGTGTGTGAAAAAAGCTGTTCTGTATCATAGTAGTAATTTTATCATTACCTGTTTGTTGAGCCATTTTTTTTGCTTTATCATCAAACTTTAAAGTTTCTGGTTTGTATTCACTGCTACCAATAACACCAAAACCTCTATATCCGATATGCATATTTACATCTTCATTTATATGATAATCAAAGCCAGCCTTTAATTGACCTGCAGGTCTTATTGATGATTTTTCAAAGATCGTCATTTTTGTTGCACCAATTCCAATACCGACGTAGGGAGAAAAAGAGAAACTATCACTTTTCCAATAATGATAAACATTTGCCATTACAGATATGTTCTCAATTTTGTCATGGTTAATAATTGATCCATATCGATTGCCACCTTCTGTGTACGATATTGTCATCTGGCCGCTTGTTAAACCAACATTATCCACTTTCACAGAAGAATACATTCCTTCTAATTCAGCTCTATAGCTATTATTGCCTAGTTCTCCTGTGTAACCAAGTGCTACATTTGCAGCAAAAGGTGGGTTATAATCTCCTTTATACTTACTTATTAACTGACCTTCTGTTCTCTGAGCGTCTATGTCATTTATAGATACACGGTTATCATCTTTAGCATCTTTGCCTCCAATTTTTGCTTTCAACTTACCCAAGTTCAAATATTGACCGTAATATCCACCACCAAAGTAAAATCCTTCTGTTTCACTTGCAAAAGATTGTTGTGACAACAATAAAGCAAGTGCTGTAACTGCTAATGTTTTTTTACTCATCATGACTATTCCTCTAGTTAAAATAGCTAATCTAGTACTAATTAATTAAAAATGATTTAATATGAAAAAACTAAGTATTTTCTAAGCTAAAAAATAGGTAAAATTAACCTCTATCCTCGATTTTATTGCCGTCTAGTTTGTCCTCATCTTCAAATTCATCATCATCGTCAAATTCATCCTTACTGTCTTCATCATCAAACCCATCATCGTCTTCCTCATCATCAAACCCATCACCACCTTCAAACTTATCATCAATATCCTCGTCTTCAAATCCATCTTCAATCTCTGGCTCATCGTATATTGCATCTTCAGTTTTAGCTTCAACAGGATAATCAGCAGCTTCAATAGCATTACTCTCTTCTTCATTACTAATCTTATCTTTGTTAGCAGCAGTAAAGACCTTGTTTGGATCATATGGCTCTTGTGTAGGCACACGTGTTGGTTTAATCAGCCTTCTTGTGAATGTGCTATCACTATAGTACAAAATTTTCTTTGACTTAATTGGATAAGTCGATTCTATCAAAATTATCTGATCATCACGTGGCAGCATAATAATTTCTTGAGGTAAGAGCAATGCTCTCTGTGTTTCAGAGATATGCAATGATCTTGATGCAGGATTCAAGTCTAAAAATTTAGGTTTGTTTAATGATTCTTGTTGTACAGTTTTGTTTCCTATAAGCTGAGATATCAAATTAGCCGTTTCAATATTATTGGCTGCAAAAGTTATTCTATAGGTTGAATTTGATAAAAAGGAGTTCATTCCTGCTTCTTCATATATTCCTTTAAGCTGTTCAGTATCTTGAACAATTAAAAATAACCTTACTCGATAGCCACGAAAGTATGCGATGCCCGTTTGAAATTGCTCCATTTTTCCAAGTGTTGGAAACTCATCCATTAAAAATAATACGCCGTAAGGCTCGTCATCTGATGGCAATTTTCTACATAAAAACTCAGTTGCCTGTTGGTAAAAAACCTGCATTAAAGGCCTGAGCCTAGTTAAGTTATCAGGAGTTAAACCAACATAAACTGTAGTTTTCTTCTTTTTAAAATCCAAAATATTAAAATCACTTGATGCAGTTGCAGTATCGATCAATGGGTTTGCCCACAATTCAAGCGACGAGTTCATAGTTGACACAACACCTGATCTTTCTTTGTCAGCCTTTTGCAAAAAAGCTGCAATGTTCATATACGCTACCGGATGTATTATTTTACCCATTGTGTCCAAAACTACAGCAAGATTGTAAACTACGTCATCGCTACGCATCGTACGCACAACCTCACCAAAAGATTTAACATGGAATTTTAATTCCGTCTTCACTCCCGTCTGTTATGAAATCAACAATCTTGTTTACAGTTGATGAAATAAAATTGTTTATTTTTCTTTTTAAAAATAAATTTACTGTGTATTTGTTATCTTCATAATATTTGCTATCTTTGTCCGTAATATCATCTTTCTCTACGTTTTCTATATTAATACCAAAATATATTTTCTTAGACTCTTCATTTACCAAAAGACTTCCATCTATTATGTAATAGTCTACATTATCCTCTGTTATTTTATCCAACCTCTTTACTTTTTTGAAATCATTAGTCTTTCGAGCAGATGGATCCCTTGGCGGATTATCACCTAAGTACTGTGGTACACTATGAGAAAGGTGCGAAAGGAGATAATGTATGTTCACAGATTAATTATAAATTTGAAGATTACTCTCTGAGATTAAATCATGATTATAAAATAAAAGGTATAACACCTGGTAGTAGTGTAATGCTTGCTATAGCAAGCAATGGCAATTACTTTCTTCATAGAGGTGGATATCATGTTGAAGTAACTAGATCATGTAACTTTGATGGTGGTAAAAAATTGTATGTGTACTTAGGTGATAATCCGCCAAGGGATCCATCTGCTCGAAAGACTAATGATTTCAAAAAAGTAAAGAGGTTGGATAAAATAACAGAGGATAATGTAGACTATTACATAATAGATGGAAGTCTTTTGGTAAATGAAGAGTCTAAGAAAATATATTTTGGTATTAATATAGAAAACGTAGAGAAAGATGATATTACGGACAAAGATAGCAAATATTATGAAGATAACAAATACACAGTAAATTTATTTTTAAAAAGAAAAATAAACAATTTTATTTCATCAACTGTAAACAAGATTGTTGATTTCATAACAGACGGGAGTGAAGACGGAAATAAAATTCCATATGAAGGATATAGAAAGAGGCTTCTACAAGGAATAAGAGCTTTGCTTATTCTATACGTTATATTTACTGTTGTTGGCTATATGCTTGGAACAATACAATTAAGTAAATTCGATTTTATTATAAGAATATTCAAAATAGCATTTATAGCTTTTGCTTTTAGTGATAGAAGTTGGGAATTCTTTGGTACAACTTTTTCTGGGCTTTTTGTTGAGGGTAGCATTTATTTAGTTGATAGTTTTTCTGGCTATATAGGAGAAGGAGGTAAACAATTTGCATTCTTAGATTTAACAGCGGGAGTATTATTTACAGGAGAAACATGGCTGAATTTTTTATCTTTAATGCTATCAGGACCTTTTGGCTTTATTGCATTTTTGGCAATACTTTATGCTACTTTTGTGTTTTTAAGATGCATTATTAGTGCTACGTTTAAGTATGTAATATCTACTGTTTTAGTGGCATTTTTATTGTCATTGGCACCTTTATTTATCGTATTTATTCTATTTCAACAAACTAAAACATTATTTGATAATTGGATAAAAACGCTGGCTCATGTTTCATTGCAACCAGACATTTTATTTTCATCCTTGTCTCTTTTAAACCAGTTAATGTATTCAGTTCTATACAACCTCACAAATTTTTCTGCATGCTATCAATGCTTAATTAGTGTAAATTTTTTATCGTATGATCTGTATCTTATGAAATCAATATTACCTCTTGGGTATAGTCCTGGTACTAGTGTTGATGTTGCGCTCAGTACTGGAGAAAGGGCTGGTGGGCACTTTGCAGCATTACCTATAGATCTAATCCAGGCATTTATATATCTCATCATTGCTAGTGCAATGGAAGCTTTTGTTTCTATATCAGAAACTATGGCGTAGGCGTTGTTCAGCTCTGGTTATGGAGTTGCTCAAAGTGTTAGTCATATTTCTAGGAGCGCATCACAAGCTATGCTGTCAACTGTTGGCCTTGATGATAGAACCCAAAATATGATACATAACATCAAGCAGGGAATGAGTAAAGATCGTAGCAAAATTGAAGCTAAATTGCCTGATACACCAAAGCAAGCAGATGAAAAAGGGAGTTCTGGCAAAGAAATGAGCAAATCTGAAACACTAAGCCAGCCAGATAAGCAAAAGGATTCTGATAAAACAAAAGGACAAGTCAAGGAAGATTTGTTTTTATGTTTAAAAGGAACGAAACTTGCCTATTTTCCTTAATACCTAACATTACCAAGGAATGATCTTTTTAATCTTATTCCAAAAACTATTGTCGTCGGCACTGGTCTAACCAGATGTGGCTGATATTCTGAATTGTTACGCAAAGCGACTATCATCCTTTAGTAGCCGTGGTGGCGTTGTGAACTTGGGAACTTGGGACTGCGAACTCGTATCGCTTTCAACTATTTTAGTGTGGGAAAAAGAATCGCTCTGCGGCGGCGAACAGTGGAACTAAGAATTCGTATGAAAATTTTGACAAATAATTCTTATATTTCATTACGTCAAGTTCATCACAGGCTAGGCAGAGACTATATAGATCCCGGAGCTCTCCTACATGGACGGAGGATGGCCGAAAGGGGGACCGCGGCTACCTACGGAGACGAGCCTGGGGTGAGTCAATCCGTCGAAACGGAGAAGCCTCCCCAGGCTGAACCGGTTCCTGGACCATCCAAGGAGAAAGGGGAGGACGAAGGGTTGCTGGAGCAGCTGCTGCTCTTGGGCCGTCCGTCAGCATCGCCGGCTACGTCGGTGAGGACGGACGACCTGATGGGGGGCCTCTGCGACCTGGACCTGTCGTCCCCTGTCAATTATGGAGGAGACTCCGAAAGCGACCCAACTGGGGAGCTATAATGTGGTTGCCCCTCAGGCGACCACTACATCACATCCTTCAAAGAAAAAAAAATGGAGGGAATCAGGTGTGTACAAATCAATTTACACCATTCGAAAGCAGCCACGGCGATGTTAGACCTACAGCTGCGTAAAGCTAAATTTGACATAGCACTTATACAGGAACCTTATCTATACAAGGGACTAATTAGAGGCTTAAATAGAGCGGGAGGGAACCTTTTCTATGATAGCAAAACTAACGATATGAGGACTTGCATATTTGTCAGAAATGGCTTGTGTGCAACCCCTATATCAAATTTCTGTTCTAGAGATCTCACCACCGTGAGATTGGATCTTGGCGGACGGGAAGTTATCTTCTCGACTGCCTACCTGCCTTATGAACATAAAGACCCGGTCACGCTACAACTTCGAGACTTGGTCAACCACAGCAGCCAAAAGGATTTCATCCTGGGCTACGACGCTAATGCACACCATGTTGTCTGGGGAAGCTCGGACACAAACCTTAGGGGGGAAAATCTCCTCGATTACCTGGTAAGTTCTCCCCTACATTTGCTAAATAGAGGTAACAGGCCGACGTTTATTAATAAACGGAGGGCCGAGATAATTGACATTACGGTTACTACAAGTAAGACCTTGAAGAAGGTCACGAACTGGCATGTATCTAATGAGGTCTCAGCGTCAGATCACAATTATATATGCTTTACATACAAGGTGAAAATTGAAAAAAACAACAAAAGAAGACGAAATCCAAGAAACACTGACTGGATCTCCTATAGAAGGGATCTACAAGTGGAACTAGGAAACGTCAAAGGCAAGCTCAACTCCATCATACAAGACAATATAGTCCGGGCAATCACCAATGCCTGGACAAATAACTGCCCAGAGAAGATTGTCTTAGTAAAGACCGAACCCTGGTGGACACCGGGGTTGGACAAACTAAGGCAAGACACTCGTAGGGCTTTCAACAGAGCAAAAGCTTCAAAAGACTTTAGTGAGTATTCTAGAATGCTTACTAAGTTTGGAATGGAAGTGCGAAAGGCTAAGAGAAAAGCCTGGAGGATGCACAGCCAAAATATAACGAGTCTACCGGAAGGAATGAGACTCACTAAAGCACTCTCAGCTACTAAAACAAATCCACTGACCACTGTCAGGGATGAACACGGCATTCTTACGGAAAACGGGAAAGAAACACTGAGAACAATGCTCAGCGTACACTTCCCGGGATCTGTAATTATCCAAGAAGACGAAGTCAATCAGGTCACTTATGAAGAACAGGCCATAAGGACAACCAAAGCAGATCGGGATACAACTAAACGAGTAGTTGAACCCAACAAAATTAAATGGGCCCTGAACAGCTTTCAACCGTTCAAGACCCCAGGGCCAGATGGAATCTATCCGGTCCTACTCCAACAAGGTGAAGCGACTTTAAATCCTCACCTATGCAGGCTATTCAGAGCATGTATCGCCTTCGGCTACATACCTAAGATCTGGAGGCAAGTGAAAGTAACATTTATTCCAAAACCTGGAAAATCTGATTACGAAAACGCCAAGTCATTTAGACCAATCAGTCTTTCATCATTAAATCAATCAATCAATCAAAATCAATCAAAAATCATTTATTCAGTTTAGGCCCTAATAAGGCTCTTATGAAGGTCTAAATTACCACCGGTTCGGAAAAAAAGCCACCTGAGAAGAACCGGCAAGACTTTCAACATTCTTTCTCAAATGCCTTGAGAAACTGATGGATAGACACATAAAGGACGGGCCTCTAAAGGAGCATCCCCTACATAAGCTCCAGTGTGCCTATCAAGTGGGAAAGTCAACCGAGACTGCCCTACACCATGTGGTGAGCCGTATAGAAATGGCTCTAAACTATAAAGAAATCTGTGTGGGTGGGTGCTTTCATAGACATAGAGGGCGCATTTGACCGCACAACTTTCAAAGCAATAGAGCAAGCAGCTCAAATGCATGGTATTGAACCCACTCTCATTAGATGGATCAAGAACATGCTAGAAGGCAGAGTGATAATGTCCACTCTTATGGGAGAACAAATCACGGCCACTACCACTAGAGGATGCCCGCAAGGAGGAGTGCTTTCACCAACACTCTGGAGCATTGTGGTCAACTCACTAATGTTAAAAACGAATAAAGGACCGTTCTATACGGTTGGATATGCGGACGACATTGTAATACTCGTCAATGGCAAATTCCCAAATACAGTATCAACATTGATGCAAGAAGCTCTTGACATAGTGGAGAACTGGTGCACAGAAAACCATCTATCAGTTAACCCGAGCAAAATGAATGTAACTTTATTTACAAAAAAGAAGATACTTACAGGCCTTAGGGACCTAAAGATGTACAATAAAAGTATCAATTGGGCCAATGAGGTCAAGTATCTAGGAGTGATACTTGACAAACAACTCAGATGGCATACGCATGCTAACCACGTCATCAGTAAAGCACTGAATGTGCTGAACATGTGCAGGGCAGCATACGGAAAAACATGGGGTCTTCAGCCCAAGATAATGTATTGGATATACCGAATGATGGTAAGACCGATACTAACATACGGCAGCATTGTGTGGTGGCCCAGGACCAAATTAAAAACATTTCGGGACACCCTTTTGAAAGTGCAAAGAACAGCCTGCATGGCCATCACAGGTGCATTCAAAACTACATCGACGGTAGCAATGGAAAGACTTCTAAATCTTACTCCACTGCATATCGTCATTGAGACTGAGGCTAGGAATGCCATCTACAGACTGGTACTAACCGGCCAATGGGATGCAACTCAATCCAGCCTAGATCATACCAGACTAGCACCCAACAAGGAGCTGGACAATATAAGAAACATGAGTTGTGACAGAATCCTGACTAGACACATGTTTCACAGAAGGTTCAGTACCCATATTCCGACCAGACAACAGTGGGAAAGAGGTCTACGGAAACCAAGGGAAGAACAAATGATATGGTACACAGATGGTTCCAAGACCAGAGATGGCACTGGAGCCGGTGTGTACACAGAAGGATTTCACCAAAGCATCAGCATGGGAACAACACCATCAATATTTCAGGCTGAAACCTATGCAATAATTGCTTGTGCAAACGAAATATTGGGCAAGCGGATCAAGGATAAATATATCTACATCTGCAGCGACAGTCAAGCCGCACTCAAAGCACTCAGCTCCTGTGTACTAAACTCTGCACTGGCTGCGGAGTGTGCCCACCTCCTTAACAGATGTGGTGCGCACAACGTGGTTAGGTTAGTCTGGGTCCCTGGGCATGAGGGGATAGAGGGCAATGAGCTTGCGGATGGCCTAGCTAAAGAAGGATCGGTGGAAAAATTCATAGGTCCAGAACCCTTCATTGGCGTACCAACTGGAGCCTACAGAAGTGCATTGCACAAATATGCTAATGAACGCCACGAAAAAGAATGGTCAACGATCACGGGCCTGAGACATTCTAAGCAGTTTATAAGCAAATGGAAAGAGGGCAATAGCCGAAAACTAATGAGCCTGACCAGATGTCAACTAAGACAACTAACAGGAGCTCTTACAGGCCACTATGGCACAAATGATCATCTCTACAAGATGGGTCTATCTGGAAGCGTGGTATGCAGGTGCTGCAAAACAGCAACGGAAACCATGGAACACGTGCTATGCTGCTGCGACGCACTCGCGCGGCAGCGAATGGAAATTCTGGGGACGGCATATCCGGAACCAGAGGAATACATGCTCTACCCTGCTGGCAAAATCTGCAGACTCATTCAGGGAGTATTTGACACAGCAGGTAAGTAGAGCAATCATGGCTAAGGGCTGCACAAAAGATCCCAAGGGTCGAAGTGCTTCTGGGGCAACCTGGACCCGTTCAGCCTTCTAATAAGATAAGATAAGCTCTAGTATTAATATTAGCTTTTTTTTCATCCACAAGAAATTCAACAATTTCTTTACGGCCTTTCCATTCAGCATAGTGTAAAAGTGTCCATCCATCATCGTTTTTAGCTTCTATGTTACCACCTTGCTCAATAAAATTTTTAACTGCTTGGATATTTCCTTGATCCACCTCTTCAATTCATTCAGAACTTAAACTCATTTTGAACTCCTCATATATATAAATTAGCATTTAGCAATATAAAAGTACTTAAGTCAATATGTTTTTTGCCATATGATAAAAAAATTTTCACAAAAATGTAAATTTGCTATGACAAGTACGTTTCTCATCTTAATTTCTGTATAGTCTCTTAAACTTCAATTTACGTAATTGACTTTCCTTTTTCATCAGCCAAGTTAGTGAATGCGGGACCCAGTCCTTTTGCACAAAAACGTTGTACCAATTTAGTGCGCAATCGAATTCCTAGATCCAAGTGTCAAGCACTGGCCTCCTCCTGAGACAATGCTCGTAGTTATGTGTCACGGGTTACTATGTGCCATATTGCAACGTTCGTACAGTTGTATGGTTGACACTGGAGTTATACCTTATCACCAGGCTTAACAAACAGATGACCCAATGTTATTAACTTTATAGGCTTACTTTCATTATTTGCGACTACCCAAACTCCATCGTCTTCATATATATCTATTAACCTTTCTTAACATGATAGTAAATTATATACATAACAATCTGTGCAATGAAAAATATAACTTGATATTGTGGTTCCCTATTTTTCAGTGTGCAGGAATTTTAACCTATTTCTCATTAAATTTTGAACCAAGCTGTGCTTTCACTATATCTATTTTTCTCTTGCTTTCACCTATACTAATTCTGATTGCAATATTATACAGGAAATACGCAATATTATGCATTTCTTTAATTGCAGTGCTCATAGGATTTACAGCCAGCAAATTCAGAACAGATTCAGTTAATACTCACATTCTTGATAAGGAAAGGTATGTGAAAGATATTGTTGCTACAGTGAAGGATATTAATAACAAGGGCTCGTATGAGCAATTTTTGCTTTATGAAATAAAAAACACGAAGTTTAAGTTAGATAACATCAGAATATCAGTTAGAACCAAAGCGGAAAAAGGCATTAAAATAGGGGATCAAGTAAAATTATCAGCAGAACTCTTTCCTCCAAAAATTGCGCCTTCGGAATATGCATATGATTTCGCAAGAATAGCATATTATCAGAAAATAAGTGCAACAAGCAAAATAGTCCTGTACAAAAAGGCTGAAGCAAGAAAATTTCAAGAGTATATAGAATCTTTCCGTCAATATATCTATGAAAACCTACAGCAAAATACCAAAAAGCCACACGCGGACATAATCTCTGCATTATTAATTGGCAAAAAAGACGGGATAGATCAAAAAACTATGAATGCGATACGAGATTCAGGTATAGCACATTTATTCGCTATATCTGGTTTACATTTATCGTTTGTTGCTGGTCTGTTTTTTATAGTATTCCGTAATTTATTTGCAATATCTGAAACTTTGACTCTTAAATATAACACTAAAAAAATATCTGCATTCTTTACTATCTTGCCAACTAAATTAATAGATATATATGAAGACGATGGAGTTTGGGTAGTCGCAAATAATGAAAGTAAGCCTATAAAGTTAATAACATTGGGTCATCTGTTTGTTAAGCCTGGTGATAAGGTATAACTCCAGTGTCAACCATACAACTGTACGAACGTTGCAATATGGCACATAGTAACCCGTGACACATAACTACGAGCATTGTCTCAGGAGGAGGCCAGTGCTTGACACTTGGATCTAGGAATTCGATTGCGCACTAAATTGGTACAACGTTTTTGTGCAAAAGGACTGGGTCCCGCATTCACTAACTTGGCTGATGAAAAAGGAAAGTCAATTACGTAAATTGAAGTTTAAGAGACTATACAGAAATTAAGATGAGAAACGTACTTGTCATAGCAAATTTACATTTTTGTGAAATTTTTTTTATCATATGGCAAAAAACATATTGACTTAAGTACTTTTATATTGCTAAATGCTAATTTATATATATGAGGAGTTCAAAATGAGTTTAAGTTCTGAATGAATTGAAGAGGTGGATCAAGGAAATATCCAAGCAGTTAAAAATTTTATTGAGCAAGGTGGTAACATAGAAGCTAAAAACGATGATGGATGGACACTTTTACACTATGCTGAATGGAAAGGCCGTAAAGAAATTGTTGAATTTCTTGTGGATGAAAAAAAAGCTAATACTAATACTAGAGCTTATCTTATCTTATTAGAAGGCTGAACGGGTCCAGGTTGCCCCAGAAGCACTTCGACCCTTGGGATCTTTTGTGCAGCCCTTAGCCATGATTGCTCTACTTACCTGCTGTGTCAAATACTCCCTGAATGAGTCTGCAGATTTTGCCAGCAGGGTAGAGCATGTATTCCTCTGGTTCCGGATATGCCGTCCCCAGAATTTCCATTCGCTGCCGCGCGAGTGCGTCGCAGCAGCATAGCACGTGTTCCATGGTTTCCGTTGCTGTTTTGCAGCACCTGCATACCACGCTTCCAGATAGACCCATCTTGTAGAGATGATCATTTGTGCCATAGTGGCCTGTAAGAGCTCCTGTTAGTTGTCTTAGTTGACATCTGGTCAGGCTCATTAGTTTTCGGCTATTGCCCTCTTTCCATTTGCTTATAAACTGCTTAGAATGTCTCAGGCCCGTGATCGTTGACCATTCTTTTTCGTGGCGTTCATTAGCATATTTGTGCAATGCACTTCTGTAGGCTCCAGTTGGTACGCCAATGAAGGGTTCTGGACCTATGAATTTTTCCACCGATCCTTCTTTAGCTAGGCCATCCGCAAGCTCATTGCCCTCTATCCCCTCATGCCCAGGGACCCAGACTAACCTAACCACGTTGTGCGCACCACATCTGTTAAGGAGGTGGGCACACTCCGCAGCCAGTGCAGAGTTTAGTACACAGGAGCTGAGTGCTTTGAGTGCGGCTTGACTGTCGCTGCAGATGTAGATATATTTATCCTTGATCCGCTTGTCCAATATTTCGTTTGCACAAGCAATTATTGCATAGGTTTCAGCCTGAAATATTGATGGTGTTGTTCCCATGCTGATGCTTTGGTGAAATCCTTCTGTGTACACACCGGCTCCAGTGCCATCTCTGGTCTTGGAACCATCTGTGTACCATATCATTTGTTCTTCCCTTGGTTTCCGTAGACCTCTTTCCCACTGTTGTCTGGTCGGAATATGGGTACTGAACCTTCTGTGAAACATGTGTCTAGTCAGGATTCTGTCACAACTCATGTTTCTTATATTGTCCAGCTCCTTGTTGGGTGCTAGTCTGGTATGATCTAGGCTGGATTGAGTTGCATCCCATTGGCCGGTTAGTACCAGTCTGTAGATGGCATTCCTAGCCTCAGTCTCAATGACGATATGCAGTGGAGTAAGATTTAGAAGTCTTTCCATTGCTACCGTCGATGTAGTTTTGAATGCACCTGTGATGGCCATGCAGGCTGTTCTTTGCACTTTCAAAAGGGTGTCCCGAAATGTTTTTAATTTGGTCCTGGGCCACCACACAATGCTGCCGTATGTTAGTATCGGTCTTACCATCATTCGGTATATCCAATACATTATCTTGGGCTGAAGACCCCATGTTTTTCCGTATGCTGCCCTGCACATGTTCAGCACATTCAGTGCTTTACTGATGACGTGGTTAGCATGCGTATGCCATCTGAGTTGTTTGTCAAGTATCACTCCTAGATACTTGACCTCATTGGCCCAATTGATACTTTTATTGTACATCTTTAGGTCCCTAAGGCCTGTAAGTATCTTCTTTTTTGTAAATAAAATTACATTCATTTTGCTCGGGTTAACTGATAGATGGTTTTCTGTGCACCAGTTCTCCACTATGTCAAGAGCTTCTTGCATCAATGTTGATACTGTATTTGGGAATTTGCCATTGACGAGTATTACAATGTCGTCCGCATATCCAACCGTATAGAACGGTCCTTTATTCGTTTTTAACATTAGTGAGTTGACCACAATGCTCCAGAGTGTTGGTGAAAGCACTCCTCCTTGCGGGCATCCTCTAGTGGTAGTGGCCGTGATTTGTTCTCCCATAAGAGTGGACATTATCACTCTGCCTTCTAGCATGTTCTTGATCCATCTAATGAGAGTGGGTTCAATACCATGCATTTGAGCTGCTTGCTCTATTGCTTTGAAAGTTGTGCGGTCAAATGCGCCCTCTATGTCTATGAAAGCACCCACCCACACAGATTTCTTTATAGTTTAGAGCCATTTCTATACGGCTCACCACATGGTGTAGGGCAGTCTCGGTTGACTTTCCCACTTGATAGGCACACTGGAGCTTATGTAGGGGATGCTCCTTTAGAGGCCCGTCCTTTATGTGTCTATCCATCAGTTTCTCAAGGCATTTGAGAAAGAATGTTGAAAGTCTTGCCGGTTCTTCTCAGGTGGCTTTTTTTCCGAACCGGTGGTAATTTAGACCTTCATAAGAGCCTTATTAGGGCCTAAACTGAATAAATGATTTTTGGATGATTTTGATTGATTGATTGATTTAATGATGAAAGACTGATTGGTCTAAATGACTTGGCGTTTTCGTAATCAGATTTTCCAGGTTTTGGAATAAATGTTACTTTCACTTGCCTCCAGATCTTAGGTATGTAGCCGAAGGCGATACATGCTCTGAATAGCCTGCATAGGTGAGGATTTAAAGTCGCTTCACCTTGTTGGAGTAGGACCGGATAGATTCCATCTGGCCCTGGGGTCTTGAACGGTTGAAAGCTGTTCAGGGCCCATTTAATTTTGTTGGGTTCAACTACTCGTTTAGTTGTATCCCGATCTGCTTTGGTTGTCCTTATGGCCTGTTCTTCATAAGTGACCTGATTGACTTCGTCTTCTTGGATAATTACAGATCCCGGGAAGTGTACGCTGAGCATTGTTCTCAGTGTTTCTTTCCCGTTTTCCGTAAGAATGCCGTGTTCATCCCTGACAGTGGTCAGTGGATTTGTTTTAGTAGCTGAGAGTGCTTTAGTGAGTCTCATTCCTTCCGGTAGACTCGTTATATTTTGGCTGTGCATCCTCCAGGCTTTTCTCTTAGCCTTTCGCACTTCCATTCCAAACTTAGTAAGCATTCTAGAATACTCACTAAAGTCTTTTGAAGCTTTTGCTCTGTTGAAAGCCCTACGAGTGTCTTGCCTTAGTTTGTCCAACCCCGGTGTCCACCAGGGTTCGGTCTTTACTAAGACAATCTTCTCTGGGCAGTTATTTGTCCAGGCATTGGTGATTGCCCGGACTATATTGTCTTGTATGATGGAGTTGAGCTTGCCTTTGACGTTTCCTAGTTCCACTTGTAGATCCCTTCTATAGGAGATCCAGTCAGTGTTTCTTGGATTTCGTCTTCTTTTGTTGTTTTTTTCAATTTTCACCTTGTATGTAAAGCATATATAATTGTGATCTGACGCTGAGACCTCATTAGATACATGCCAGTTCGTGACCTTCTTCAAGGTCTTACTTGTAGTAACCGTAATGTCAATTATCTCGGCCCTCCGTTTATTAATAAACGTCGGCCTGTTACCTCTATTTAGCAAATGTAGGGGAGAACTTACCAGGTAATCGAGGAGATTTTCCCCCCTAAGGTTTGTGTCCGAGCTTCCCCAGACAACATGGTGTGCATTAGCGTCGTAGCCCAGGATGAAATCCTTTTGGCTGCTGTGGTTGACCAAGTCTCGAAGTTGTAGCGTGACCGGGTCTTTATGTTCATAAGGCAGGTAGGCAGTCGAGAAGATAACTTCCCGTCCGCCAAGATCCAATCTCACGGTGGTGAGATCTCTAGAACAGAAATTTGATATAGGGGTTGCACACAAGCCATTTCTGACAAATATGCAAGTCCTCATATCGTTAGTTTTGCTATCATAGAAAAGGTTCCCTCCCGCTCTATTTAAGCCTCTACTTAGTCCCTTGTATAGATAAGGTTCCTGTATAAGTGCTATGTCAAATTTAGCTTTACGCAGCTGTAGGTCTAACATCGCCGTGGCTGCTTTCGAATGGTGTAAATTGATTTGTACACACCTGATTCCCTCCATTTTTTTTTCTTTGAAGGATGTGATGTAGTGGTCGCCTGAGGGGCAACCACATTATAGCTCCCCAGTTGGGTCGCTTTCGGAGTCTCCTCCATAATTGACAGGGGACGACAGGTCCAGGTCGCAGAGGCCCCCCATCAGGTCGTCCGTCCTCACCGACGTAGCCGGCGATGCTGACGGACGGCCCAAGAGCAGCAGCTGCTCCAGCAACCCTTCGTCCTCCCCTTTCTCCTTGGATGGTCCAGGAACCGGTTCAGCCTGGGGAGGCTTCTCCGTTTCGACGGATTGACTCACCCCAGGCTCGTCTCCGCAGGTAGCCGCGGTCCCCCTTTCGGCCATCCTCCGTCCATGTAGGAGAGCTCCGGGATCTATATAGTCTCTGCCTAGCCTGTGATGAACTTGACGTAATGAAATATAAGAATTATTTGTCAAAATTTTCATACGAATTCTTAGTTCCACTGTTCGCCGCCGCAGAGCGATTCTTTTTCCCACACTAAAATAGTTGAAAGCGATACGAGTTCGCAGTCCCAAGTTCCCAAGTTCACAACGCCACCACGGCTACTAAAGGATGATAGTCGCTTTGCGTAACAATTCAGAATATCAGCCACATCTGGTTAGACCAGTGCCGACGACAATAGTTTTTGGAATAAGATTAAAAAGATCATTCCTTGGTAATGTTAGGTATTAAGGAAAATAGGCAAGTTTCGTTCCTTTTAAACATAAAAACAAATCCAATAACATTACTCGATCAGACAAGTGGGCCTGATTCGTCAATTCAAAGTCAGTACAATGCTCAAATACTGAGAAACGGGAACTTGGGCTCAATAAGGCTGAAATTGTATTAAATTTTGATCAAGTGTTTTATGGAGTCAAATAGCGAAGGTTCCGCTGAAAACTGTTGGTAAAGAGTCTCTTAAATTGTCCAGTACGTATTTCATCTGCTATAGGGCTACAGGCTTCGTTTAATATGAAATAAAATCAATCAAGATGCTTTTTATTTCAGTCTGATCTCCAGACACATACCTAAATGAAACACGAACTGAATAAAATTTTTACCACCTCGTGTCAGAACCTTAGATGAAAGGCCTCGACTTTGTCAATTAATCTTTACTTAACTTCCAATTCAATAAATTTAATTGATTACATTTTGTAGTATAAATATAAATGTTATAGCAGAAAGGTTAGTCGACATCACAGGAGACCGAAGAGCTGGCAGCTACCTCGGACAAAGATTTAGTCTTGCTATTCAGAGGGGGAACGCTGCCAGGATCCTCGGAACCTTGCCCACAGGGACTCCGTTTAATAATATATTTTAATATTTATATTATATTTTTAATGTTTTTAGTTTTAGGTTTTGATACCCATAATTAGAGATGATAATATGTTGTAATTTACGTAAATAAAGAAAGGAATTAGATGAATATAAAATGACTTCATTTATTTTTGACATCAATAACATGCTCTAGTATTTCATGGATGGCTCTAGTTTTTCTCAAAGGAGTACAGTATGGGGTTCTTCAAGGGTGTGAAGATATTTCTATAGGGTCGGTAACGCGCGAGTGATACCCCTGGTGGTGCAAGCGTCCATAGGCTTCGGTGATCGCTTACTAACTGCTTGTTTGTATAAAAAAAACACATTTTTAAGTAGATAGGATATAATCATACAATCAAATACAAAATACAGCAGTTTGGTTTGAAAATTAAATTTAATTTAAGCTGTCTTAATTGTATGAAATAACAATTACTACCATTCGCGTCTCACTTCAATACTCACATTTAATTACATTATCCTACTAGCTTGTAGCTCGCGACTTCGTCTGCGTATAATTATAATTCATAGTCCATAGGTAAGGCAAACGCAAATGTATATCACACAATCTTGTGAAGTGGTGAAGTGGATCTGAAATTTTCGTAGCGTACCAGAGCGGGGATAAAATATAATATCATGCTTTAGGGGAAAAAGTATTTAGTTTTTAATTTATGTCTGTTACCAGGAACTAAAATATTATGTCTGTACCTTATAATTGTTTATTTGTTCATGCCATGGATCACATTTATATTCACTGAGAACTGAAATAAAGTTGCCGGTAGAGCTGGACAGTAAAAATATATAGATATTTTTCATATTGATATTTTACGTCAATATTTAATATCGATTCTTTTGAAATTGATATTTATCGTATCGATATTTTGAGATAGATACTTATCGTATTGATATTTATCGGATCGACATTTTTATATCGATATTGTCGGATCGATATTTTGATACGGATACTCCAAAACCAATATTTTGATATCGATTTTTCATATCGATTTTTAGGGTTCTAAAAGGAAAAAGGAACCCTTATAGGATCACTTTGCTGTCCGTCTAAGACCTTTTTTCTCAAGAACACGTATTATAACAATCTTACAAAAATAGAAGTTTGTACGGAGCCCTTGGTGCGCGAGTCCGACTCGCACTTGGCTGGTTTTTTTTAAACAGTATCAATAATTATTGAGTGAGAAATATTGATATTTCGCTATAACGATATTTTTTTCCCAAACCATCTAGTTAAATATCTATCATAGTAAACATTTAATTTTTAATGAAATAAATACATTATTAATTATGTATTGGATTATTTTATTATTTCGCACTCGTAGTGAAAAGCAGAGTGTTACAACACTGCGCTAAAACTAAGACTACCTCGTATACAACGGGTCATTTTAGCCCCTCGTATAACAATCTACTACTATTATTTAATTTAGAAGTTAATATTGCGTTTGCAGAGCGCACCATCATGGAGGGTTTCCTGCACCACATGGCTCCGCAGTTCCTGCACCCAGCGCTCCAGAGCTTCGGCTGCGGCGCGTTCCGCCCTATCGGCGGCGCCTTCCACCCTCTGTATCCTGGGAAAGCCTTTGCCCGACATCTTGGCGAACAGTATTCCCTCGGGCAAAGTGTTGGACAAGCTCTTAGAGTAAGAATTTCAAAAAATGCATATTATCGCGCCATGTCCCTTTCAGGGTAGGCACAGAATATAGAGTCATTTTACTTTATACATGCTCACCACTTTTGTTCTTCTTCTTAATTCATCAATCTCTTCTTGCATGGCTACAGTTCAGATTAGTCTAAGTTAGAGTAAGAATATAAAACTTTAATTAGAAGAATAAAATACATATATTTTGCGGCGTTTGCGATGGAGCCGTTTAAGGTATCGAGTCATGGAGTCGTGGGGTGCGGACACTCAGGATTAGTGAAGTCTGGCGTTGTTAGAAAAAATAATAAACTAAGAACCCAAAATTATGAGGTTTTCATATGTATGAGGCCTGTGATGAGTACACTTTGATAATGGGTGTGGTGGTTCCAGCAAAGCGTCCGTAGCCGCACCCTGCACAGATTCACACGACTTTTTCTCACGTACGTGCCTGCCAATAACTGCCTACAGACAGACTATGCTTATTTTTAAGGTTCCGTACCATAAAAATATGTCTGTCTGTCTGTCTGTAAATCTGTCCGTCTGTCAAGATTTTTTATCTCAAGAACGCGTGGAGATATGAAATTGAAATCAATATGAAATACTCGGGTCCATGGTCTCTTTCAGCTGTAATATAATCAAACCTGTAAGTCAATATGAAGAAAATATATGATCGTTTATGTCGCATGTTTTGCGATTTCACAAGGGAATCAAAGCCTATAGGGTACTTTCCGTTCACGTTTATTCATGAATATTATTGTTGTTGTATAGCGGACGGCGAGCGCAAGTCGTCTTGCGGAGTGTGCGGCGCGCGGCTGGGCCCGGGCGTGGCGCAGGCGCACTTCCTGCAGGAGCTGCAGCACCTGTACAGCCTGAGCGCGCTGCCCAGAGACGCGCCTGCGCCGCCCGCTCACTCCATGCACCATCAGGACGAAGACGCACGCTGTGAGGTCAGCTCCACCATTATTGGCTCTCTGCCGTTTCTATCAAACGTATTGTTAATAATAACTGTTCCTTCAGGCTAGTTTACTCTATATGGCTTTAGTGAAACATTAACAGGTTGGACCTGACCTTACACGATTAATCTAGATAAAAACCGATGGCTGGCTACATTAGGCTTTCGACATTCCTAAATTAAACATTTGGAAATATGGATAAATCAAAGCACCTAGGAAACTTTACTGAACGCGTAAAATAATGTGAGATGTGTGTGATGTAAGTAAGATAAGTAATATGTGAAGAAGGGGGTGCAGTAATCAACATATTTGACTTTGGAATGTGATGAATTTAAATTGATGTGAATCTTTGACCTAATTATATTAGGATGGAATTCGAGATCTTAATCTTAAAAAAGTTATTGTATGATAATATTTTCTGTGTATGTCCAGACGTACCAGAGGATCCGCGCCAACCGACAGCGGCGACTGAAGCTGCGCACGCGAAAGCGGCACCATACCGTAGAGAGCATGCTGGGCTACGAGCTGGACGAGCGCCGCGAGGAACGTCCGCGCGACCCCCGGGCCTATGACGCGGAGGACGAGCCCGTGGACGTAGAGGGGGACTCGCTTGGCTGGCCCGAGGCCACCATCACCGTCGACGGTATTGCACTCCCACTGGGAATACACGCTCAATCGATGTTCAGTAGTATTCTTTACACATGTGGTCTCGTGCATTGTGTAATTTTTTTTAAAATATGGAACCGTACTCAATTGCTCTGGTCAACTGCGCTACCCCGATCAAACTTAATTTTCGTGAGTGTATCTGTCTACGAAACGTCTGCATCTACGACGTGGGTTCCGTAGTACCTTAGAGTTTCGTGGACATTTTTATAGGTTACGTATTCAAATACGTAGTTGTTTTTGCTAAGGCTACTGAAGTAGCCAATAAGGCTATCTTAACTTTGCTCTAATTAGTCATTATTTGTTTATAGTTCTATTGCCACCATATTTCATTGTACTTGTGGGGTTCCATAGAATAAAAGGGATTGGGTAAGTGTTCCACTACCTTAAAAGTTTAGCAACCCCTGGTATAGTACCCTACTCTATATAGTAGGTACTCTTGTACCACCAACGTACGTAGAAGCAGCAAGCATTGATCAAAGATACTGATATTAACTATATAATGACCGAGCTTATATCAAAATGTGGTTCTTTTTAGAAAAAGAACCACGCACCGATGGGGAGAAGATGCACCTTAGCTACGCCGAAGACCTGGAAATCTCCAGCACGAACGACGCCATGCAGTCACCTGAACGCGTGAGGTATTTTTTCACTAAGAGTCCAAACCATATCCATTTCCTCTAACCATCATACTTTCTAACAATTTTAAATTACTTGAATTCTGAGATTTAACTTAATTTAATTTAATTATGAGAGGTAGGGTGAATTGGGATCTCCCGTGTGTTTTCCCATTAAAATTGGAGCCGTCCGACTGGGGACTGTAGCTCCACCTTACAGAAAACCGCAGTCAAATATCGCTACTTTAATATGGTGGCGGTAAGTAATGTCGCCAGCGCTCCGCGAGGATATGCTGCGCTAGTAGTAATGCTGCTAGCACAGTGAGTCCTTATCAACACCAGGGTTGGCAACTCGTTAGTGATATCCCTGGTATTGCTAGCGGCTCTACGCTCCGATGACTGTTTATCATCAAGGTGGTATATATTGTAAATACTTTGCTCATGAAAGTGTTATTGATGAGCAGGATTGAGACGCCAAAGCCGTTGTCCCTGGAGTGCACGGCCAAGGGCACGGAGGGGGCGGGCCCCCTGCCTTCCGATCCTTGGCCCCTCACCGCCGATGCTTACATACAGGCCGCTCGCCACAAAATCGAAGGCGAAAATCTCCCATCCTCCACAGATACTCGAAACTAAACATGTTATGAACACATTAATTCATAATCATCATAGCCTGAACTCTCTGCCTACCCGTAAGGGTCTTGATGTGTTTGAATGTCCATCGTATGCATATATTTTCTCCAGTCAGCATATCAAGTACTGGATGTTAAATTGTTGGTAATATTATTTCTTCTCTCAATATTAAGCTTGTGTTTTCTGTTTAGTGCAATACCATTAAATTTCTATAATTTATTATATGAATATAATGTTAGTATGAATTGTTACATAGGAAGGTAGATTATGAAGTATTTTTCTTTCTTTATTTAATTACTGTTTCACTCACAAACCAACTCGCTTCTATTTATGTTTTCTAGTAATCCAATAGATATATAAGCCGATAATAGTACCTGAGACTTCGGATCAACTTCATTTATATCATTTTCTTCCTAAAGATTGTGTATGAGAGATATTGTTTATAAAGTAATTAATGAAAGTCTAAATTTGTTTATGGTTTACATAATTTTTTGCTTAAACACTATAGGTAGAGGAATTAGGAACTAAGTAGTGTATTTAGATAACTTTACGAACAAATTAGATGTTGTGTTCGATATTACGTACTTCATTGGCAGAGTACAATAAATTATAAAGTCGCTTTACATTTCAATATAACTGTAGGTTTCATCAACTAAGTAGAAACATACGTTGAAACTATCTTAATTTGTCTTAATTTGACTGTTAATGTTGTTGTACATAGGTAGACATTATAATAGGAATGCTTCCTATCGTTAAATTCATGTTGATTGTTTGTAAATTTATTATAGGCTTTTGAAATGTTTTATCAAATACTCATTAAATAAATTTGCATTTCTAGCTAGACGCAAGGAGCTGAGTTTTAGTAAATTTTAATTGTAATTACATGGTAACTCAAACATTGATGTTTTGTCAGAATGTATTTATTAATAAAACTTAATAAATTGTCGTCATTTTAAATCCCAGACCGTATAACAAACGGTAGGTATATGGTACCTATAGCTTACTTCCGTACCAGTAATTCTACCTAACAATTTGATGATGATAATGTTCTTTAGTTAGCTTAATGTATAATAACCTAACTAAAGGACATCATCCATTTTGGTCTAAATCTGAAAGTGCCGATCAACGCAATTTTTTTTTATATTCTGTTAGAGCTTGCCCGTCTGAACATTTCTTTAACAATTCTTCTGAACAATTCTTTCATGCTGAGATAGCAATTCTTCTGCTGCTTTTTTTATATCGTAAATAGTAACAGCACTAATTTTTTCTATTAATTCGTTTTTACTGATGTATTTATTATAGTTACCGTAGTAGTGTCCTAACGTTTTAGCACGCGAGCTAACACTTTCGCGTGACATTAAAATTTGGGATTTTACTCGCTCTTTTACTCTATTTACTTCTTCTTCCTTCAGATCGTCTGTGGACAATTTCTTCAACTCTGTCGTTATGGCTTTCAAAAGCTTATCTAGATTACTGCTATCTGTACCAGCAAAAATCGAAAGCATTCCTGTATCAGCATAACTAGAGTTAAATGAGTAAATGGAATAAGCAAGCCCCTGCTTTTCTCTTACTTCCTGGAATAGGCGTGATGACATTCCGCTTCCCAGTATGGCATCAAGAACTTTGAATGTGTGATATCTATTATCATCACGAGAAACACTAGGTAGACCAATTAATAAATGTACTTGATCTAATTTACGATGTTCTAAATACTCACCACCGGTATAACTTGCATTCTCGCTTTTTTTCAGCTCTTTTGAATGAATCTTTGAGAGAAAATTTTACTAATAAAACTCACTTCACCTACTAATTCCCTTCCGTCTAGCAAATTAATTTGCGCTGTGCTACCTAGCTTTATTTTATTTACTTCATTTTCTGAAACATATAACACCACAAGAACCTGATCAAAATTAACTATGTCAGTTATCTTATGTCCAAGATTAACAAAATCCCCTTCATTTACGCTGATCTTATCTATATAACCATCAATAGGAGATTTAATCGCAGTGTTTTCTAAATCCAACTCTAGCCTTTTTAGGTCAGCTTTTGCACTCTGCAATGCAGTAAAAGCTGATTCCACTCTTATCTGTGCTCCATAGCCTTTTTTATTCAATTTTCGAGAGGAATCATACTCAATTTCACGCTGATTTAATAAAGCTTTGGCTTTCTCAACTTGTGCAACTCTGTCATAATCTTCTATCTTTAAAATTACATCGCCTCTTTTTACTTTTTCACCATCAGACAAATAAATAGCAATAACTTGACCACTTGTTCTTGAGACAAGGCTTGCCCTATGCAAGGGATTTACTGTACCAGAAAAATTTAAATATACAGTGCGATTTTGTGGAGTATAATCCTGAGTTTTTACTGAAAAACTACTAATTGGATTATCACTATGAACCGCCTGATCTTTTTTTAAAAATGTATTGTTGATAAAAAACAGCAGAATAAGAGCAATACTGGAAACGATGATTACTTTGTTTCTCATCCTTAAACAGTAAAATTTATTGACCAATCTTGTTAGAAATAACTACATAAATTTTCGAATCAGAAGTGTAAGTATAACACAGCTATTGTCACTCTATAAATAGTTTTACGTAAGCAAATTTTCCTACAATAAGTAAGTTTGCCAAAATGAAATTTTTGGAAGGACTTTAGAATAAGTACTTCCGTTTTTTTTATTTTTGAGGGGAGGGGGGTGGAGGGGGGGGGGGGCGGGGAGCCCCCCCTGTGACGGGGGGGGCGCGGAACCTTGTACTTTTTGAGATATTCAAAAAACTGTGATAATAAAAACCCACGGCGTCCGGAGGTCATATTTATAAGGTGTACGCTATCTCTATCCAACATTGGACGCCGTCTTGCATCTCTTTCTTTCCGTGGGCACTGTCTACTACTATTTCGGTCGTGTAATTCAAATAAACAAAAAAAAAAAAAAAAAACAACCAACGTCGGCTAAGGCGGGTGCTCCGCTACGCTTCGCACCCGCCTTAGCCTTCTAACCTATCACGGCCATGTCGGATTTGCGTTCCGTTCGCAAATTTTTGTCGTGACATTTCCGATTTGTGCCACAAATGTCATGACTTTGACACATTAATGCGCTTATTTATGACAAATAAATCGCAACCCGTAAAACGAAACGTTAATATGCGTTTTTGTTAGACAATTTCTGTACAGAAGTAAATAATTTCAAAAATTTATTTCTCGCAAACCGCTCATCTCCGCGTTTTGAAATTTTGGATTTATTTACATCTAATTAATGTCTAACCCCACAAAAAATTTGACGCGCGTAGCTCGCAGAACCTAATCTAAAGTTGAGCCATGACGAAAGATTTAGAAACAAAAATCCTAGGTCTGTGCTCACATTACATGTGACAAAATGTCAAATGTGTTCCACTGGATAACGGCCAACATTGGCGGAATATGAAAAAAAAAGGAAAAAGGTGAAGCTGTCTGTGCTTGTCGCCATAAACACAGAGTACATAACCACCACGTTTTAGCCATAATCTTAGAGAGCAAGAAGAAGAAGAAAGGCCAAGAGAATACAACCGCTACGCGATGAATGATTGATTTGTACCACAGAGTACATAATCACTTGATTTGTACTTTAGGTACCTATTGCTACCTATTATAGTGAACAATGCCAACTGAAGATATGGACATGCTTCCCATTGAGAAGGAGGAGCAGCTTACTGATGAGGGTAGTGGAGTGGAGGAGACACTTCAGGAGCAGGTTGAGAAGATAGTGGGGTTGCGGAGCTACGGGGAGAGTGAGCTTGTTATAATGAAGATAGAGGTGGCTGAGAGTGAAATTATGACCATCAAGAAAGATACCAATGATGTGGAGGTATCTACTGCCCATTGTTCTGTGGTCTCCTGATTGCGTTTATTTTTATACCACTAACGTGGCACACAAGCTTACGGCCCACCTGATGGTAAGCAGTCACTGGCCTATAGCCGCTAGCAATGCCAGGGATATCACTAATGCTTTGCCAACCATGTTGTTGATGAGGAGTCACTGTGCTAGCAGCATTACTACTAGCCAAGCATATCCTCGTGGAGCACTGGCAACCTTACTTATCACAGAAACACAACACTACATCAAGTAGTGTTATTTCACTGCAGTCTTCTGTAAGGTGGAGGTGCGGTCCCCAGTCGGGTGGCTCCAATGTAAATGGGAAAACCCACTGGAAATCCCAAATTGCCCTACCTCTCATTTAAAAGCTCATGGTGTGATTAATCACTGTACTTAAGCTTAGAAAATCTCATTGGTACAGACCGGGATTTGAATCTGGGCCCATCAGATGACAGGACTTTGCTTCAACCACAAAGCCACTCAACAGATTTGGATGAAATTTGGAACACAGATAATTTATAACCTGGATTAACAGATAGGATACTTTTTATCTTTATAATTTTAGGTTCCTCTAAGATTCTAAGCTTCAATGTGGACTTAGTTGGGGGCAGAAGCTAGTACTAATATGTTTTGAATATATTTAACTATCTTGGGCGTTTTGTTGACATGGTGTTTCTGCAGGGTAGACTGGTGTTTGAGGAGTCAGTGGAGCCCCAGGTGCAGTCTCCGGACCAGGATGAAGAGCATACATCACCCTTGACTTCCCAAACATTGTTGCCATTTGATCCAACCCAAAATGGAGAAGGTAACTTTTGTGATTAATCTCCAATGAAGTATAGATTTATAACAAATCTCTTTCAAATAAATTAGGTAAACACCAATATATGCTGACATGAAACAGTTAAAAACGATTTCCAAAAACTATTTACAGACATTTTATATACTAACATACTATCACCATCAAAAAATCTGAAAGAACTTCAAAACAAGACAAATATCAAAAATGATACTACTATGGAAGATCATTTATTAAAACATGTGGGTCGTGCACCATTGCCTTTGAAGACTTCAATATCTGTAGAGGTGGTGAAATCATTATACAAAAAAAAACATGGAATCCGAACACATACTGATGAAAAACCCTTTAGTTGTACAGTTTGTAATAAAAGATTTAAGGACAGCAGTAATTTAATAAGCCATAAGATAACACATACTGATGAGAAACCCTTTAGTTGTTCAGTGAGTAATAAAATATTTAAGGACAGCAGTCATTTAATAAACCATAAGAAAACACATACTGATGAGAAACCCTTTAGTTGCACAGTGTGTAATAAAAGATACAACACAAGTGTTACTTTGAAGAATCATATGAGGCTACATACTGGTGCAATGCCATTGATTTGTACAGTGTGTAAGAAAAGATTTAAACACAGCAGTAATTTAAAAAGGCACATCAGAGCACATAATGATGGGAAACTATTTACTTGTACAGTGTGTAATAAAAGATTCAAGGCAAACATTTATTTAAGGACTTATATGAAGATACATACTCGTGAAAAGCTTTTTACTTGTGCAGTGTGTAGTAAAACATTCAAAAGTAAGCGTAGTTTCACAATTCATATGAGATCACATACTGGTAACAAACCACTCACTCGTAAAGTTTTTAATAAAAGAAACCTTGGTGAAAAGGAGGAAGATAACTCTCCCTCCTTGCCGTCAGAAGAACAGCTTACTTATGAGAGGAGTGGAGTGGATGAGGCACTTCAGGAGAAGGTTGAGAAGACAATGGGTACGGGGAGCTACGGGGAGAGTGAGAAAATGATCAACAAGATGGAACCGAGTGAAGTGAAGGTACCTGCTTAATGTATATTTGCCCGCAGCTTCGTGTGAATAAGTCAACATATTTTTATTATATAAATAAAGCTTTTACCCGCGACTATTTTCATGGATTTAACTTCAAAATGACGGATTTTTAAACAAACTTTCAGCTGAGATTAGGGGTGGAATTTCCAAAAAACCTGATATATGTTTATTTATGTTTAACTGAAAGGCCAAATACCAATTTGCATGTAAACGCAAATATTGGAGCCGCCCGACTTTTGGGGACTGTACCTCCACCTTACAGAAGACCGCAGTCAAATAACACTACTTTGATGAAGTGTTGTGTTTCTGCGGTAAGTAAGGTTGCCAGTGCTCCACGAGGATACGCTGCGCTAGCAGTAATGCCGCTAGCAAAGTGAGTCCTCATAAAAAATATATGATTGGCAACGCGTAAGTGATGTCCCTGGTATTGCTAGCGGCTATAGGCTACGGTGACTGCTTACCATCAGGTGGGCCGTATGCTTGTGTGTCACCTTAGTTGTATATAAAAAAAAAACTACTGTAAGGTGGAGATAAGTTATGAAGTGGTGTTTCTGCAGGGGAGATTGGTGTTTGAGGATGATGAGGTGTCAGTGGAGCCCCAGATGCAGTCTCTGCAACAGAGAACTGATGAACATCCATCACCACCTAACCAAACACAAAATGACCTGAGACTGAAAGGTATGTATATATACATATTAGTAAACATATCCTGCCTTCGCCTAACCACTAACTAGACAACAATACAAAATTTCCACTAGCTTTTTTTTTATACCACTAAGTTGGCAAATAAGAGTACGGCCCACCTGATGGTAAGCAGTCACCGTAGCCTATAGTAGCTAGCAATACCAGGGGTATCACTAACGCATTGCCCACCATGTTGATGAGGAATCACTGTGCTAGCAGAATTACTACTATCGCAACGTATCCTCGTTGAGCACTGTAAACTTTACTCACCGCAGAACTTACACAACATTAGTGTTGTTTGACTGCGGTCTGCTGTAAGGTACAGTCCCCAGTCGGGAGGCTCTAATATTAATGGGAAATCCCACGGAAAATCCCAATTCGCCCTACCTATCTTAGATATAAGATAATAAGTAACATGATTTTGTGTTTTAGGAGTACCACCGGCGAAAAAGCTCATAATAAAGTTGCAAAATAATAAGGAGACAGTTGGAACTCTGACACATAGTCCTTCAGTGTGTAATACAAGATCTCTACCTGGAGATCCTTTGAAAACACGAATCATAATTACGACAGATGGCGTTACAACTGGTGTGAAACCATTTTATTGTACAATATGCGACAGAAGATTTACCCGACGCTGTAATTTAAAAAGACACATGAGGACGCATCCCGGGACACCAAATAATTGTACAGTGTGTGATAAACAATTTAAAGCACTCAAATATTTAAAAACTCATATGAAAATACATACGGATGTGAAAAATTTTTGTTGTACAGTGTGTGATAAAAGATTCAGGGAGTGCTCTAGTTTAAAAATCCATATGAGAACACACACCGGTGAGAAACCATATACTTGTACTGTGTGTGATAAAAGAATTGCGACGAGTAGTGCATTTGCGTTTCATATGAGAACACATACTGGTGAGAAACCGTTTAATTGTACCGTGTGTAATATATTGGATTTCACAAGAGCTCATTATTTAAATCTCATATGATAAGACATACTGGTGAGAATCCGTTTCCTTGTACAGTGTGTGATAAAAGATTCGCTATTGAAAGCAGATTAAAATCCCATATGGCAATACATACTGGTAAGAAACCATTTAGTTGTACAATGTGTGATAAAAGATTCTTTTTGAGTAATTCATTAAAATCTCATATGAGAAAACATACAGGTGAGGAACCATTTAGTTGTACAGTATGTGATAAAAGATTCGTTACGAGTAGAAAATTAATAACTCATTTAAAAACACATCCTGGCGGGAAACCGTATCCTTGTACGATATGTAATAAAAAATACACTAGTAGCTTTATATTAAAATCTCATATGAAAACCCATACCGGTGACGGATTATTAAACTGTACAGTGTGCGATAAAAGATTTACCGTGAGAAGTAAATTAAAATCTCATATGAGAACACATACTGGTGAGAAACCATTTAGTTGTACAGTTTGTAATAAAAGGTTCACCAACAACAGTGATTTAAAAACTCATATGAGGACACATACTGGTGAGAAACCATTCAGTTGTACAGTATGTGACAAAATATTTTCTTCAAGAAGTATACTAAAATCTCAAATCAGAATACATACTGGTGAGAAACCATTTTATTGTACAATATGTGACAGAAGATTTACCCGACGCTGTGATTTAAAAAGACACATGAGGACGCATCCCGGGACACCAAATAATTGTACAGTGTGTGATAAACAATTTAAAGCACTCAAATATTTAAAAACTCATATGAAAATACATACGGATGTGAAAAATTTTTGTTGTACAGTGTGTGATAAAAGATTCAGGGAGTGCTCTAGTTTAAAAATCCATATGAGAACACACACCGGTGAGAAACCATATACTTGTACTGTGTGTGATAAAAGAATTGCGACGAGTAGTGCATTTGCGTTTCATATTAGAACACATACTGGTGAGAAACCGTTTAATTGTACCGTGTGTAATAAAGGATTTCACAAGAGCTCATTATTTAAATCTCATATGATAAGACATACTGGTGAGAATCCGTTTCCTTGTACAGTGTGTGATAAAAGATTCGCTATTGAAAGCAGATTAAAATCCCATATGGCAATACATACTGGTAAGAAACCATTTAGTTGTACAATGTGTGATAAAAGATTCTTTTTGAGTAATTCATTAAAATCTCATATGAGAAAACATACAGGTGAGGAACCATTTGGCTCAACTTTAGATTAGGTTCTGCTAGCTGCGCGCGTCAAATTTTTTGTGGGGTTAGACATTAATTAGATGTAAATAAATCCAAAATTTCAAAACGCGGAGATGAGCGGTTTGCGAGAAATAAATTTTTGAAATTATTTACTTCTGTACAGAAATTGTCTAACAAAAACGCATATTAACGTTCCGTTTTACGGGTTGCGATTTATTTGTCATAAATAAGCGCATTAATGTGTCAAAGTCATGACATTTGTGGCACAAATCGGAAATGTCACGACAAAAATTTGCGAACGGAACGCAAATCCGACATGGCCGTGATAGGTTAGAAGCCTTAGCCGACGTTGGTTGTTTTTTTTTTTTTTTTGTTTATTTGAATTACACGACCGAAATAGTAGTAGACAGTGCCCACGGAAAGAAAGAGATGCAAGACGGCGTCCAATGTTGGATAGAGATAGCGTACACCTTATAAATATGACCTCCGGACGCCGTGGGTTTTTATTATCACAGTTTTTTGAATATCTCAAAAAGTACAAGGTTCCGCGCCCCCCCCGTCACAGGGGGGGCTCCCCGCCCCCCCCTCCACCTCCCCCTCCCCTCAAAAATAAAAAAAACGGAAGTACTTATTCTAAAGTCCTTCCGGAGACTATCAACAGCGCGATTCAGGTTTTTTTTAGTAAATTCGAATTAAAAAAAAAACCTATGGTTGTCAGATTTTTTAAGAAGCAGTGTCTTACAGCACAAGTCTTTACCTGTGCTGTAAGACACTGCTTCTTGCCGAATTTCATTTTACATTCAAGAACTTTCTACTGACAATAACAAATACAAAAAGAAAGAATTAGCAAAATTGGCTATCCATTTAAATGTGATGCCCTAACTAAGGGAAATAGGGATACATTTTTATAGATATAGTATAGAGAATTAGAGATTATAACAACAAAAAATAAAAATGTATTTATTATTTATGGGGGCTCCCTTACTACATATGTGTACTTTTCTTTTTTTTCCTACCACTAAGGTAGCAAACAAGAATATGGCCCACTTAATGGTAAGCAGTCACCATAGCCTATGGATGCTAGCAACACCAAGGGTATCACTCTCGCGTTGACAACCCTTCCAAATTTTTTTCTTTATCTAAGGAGACCTCTGTGTGTGAGTCCAACTTACCGGCCGGTTTTTATTTAACAGGATACAATGTCAACTGAAGATATGGACATGCTTCCCATTGAGAAGGAGGAACAGCTTACTGATGAGGGTAGTGGAGTGGAGGAGGCACTTCAGGAGCCGGTTGAGAAGATAGTGGGGTTGACGAGCTACGGGGAGAGTGAGCTGGTTATAATGAAGACAGAGGTGGCCGAGAGTGAGATAATGACCATCAAGAACGATACCAATGATATGGAGGTATTTGTATATAATTTTAGATTACTGCTCATGGTTCTGGGGTTTCTTGATTGTTTGGCAGAAAGACCTATCTGTCCTAAGAAGTCCAACTGTAAAGATTAAGGGTATTTTTCAACAACACTGAACTAGATTTTAGTGATATTGAGGGAAGTTTACTTATAAACTTGAGGTATAGATTCTTTTTTCACATAATTATCAGGTAAATTGACTTCAAAGAACTCTTGAGTCTTGTTAAACATCTTTTTTTATTTTTTAACTATCAGCCCTATAGCTTTTATCAGATATGATAACTCATTCAAATGGCGTTTTGAGGAATCATATCTAGTGATGTTAGCCTCATTTGATTAATCCTCATATTGTGGCTATTTGCTTTGTTTTTAATGGGGATACACTGTTATCTGTATCCAAGAGTGTGGTAGCAAGTTGTTAACCAACTTAAACAAGAAGGTTCTATATTCGACCCGTATCAAGTATGCTTGTTTGTATGTTTGTACACCATTTTCTCAAAAATATGGATTCGATTTGATGGGGTTTTCTTTATCTTGGAATACTGGTCTTAAACTGTGGGTACTTTGTATTGCTAGCTTGTTGTTTTTTTATACCACTAAGGTGGCACACAAGCATACGGCCCACCTGATGGTAAGCAGTAACTAACGGGGTGCCAACCAACGTAACGTGTTGTGTTGATGAGGACTCACTGTGCTAGCAGCAATACTACTAGCCCAGCGTATCCTCGTGGAGCACTGCCAACCTTACTTACCGCAGAAACACAACACTACATTAAGTAGTGTTATTTCACTGCGGTCTTCTGTAAGGCGGAGGTACAGTCCCCAGTCGGGCGGCTCCAATTTATGGGATAACCCACGGGAAATCCCAAATCGCCCTACCTCTCTTAGCTGAACAATGTTTTAGTTTTCTTATGACATGGTGTTTCTGCAGGAGAGACTGATGTTTGAGGAGCCTGTGGAGCCCCAGATGCTGTCTCCGGACCACCGTGGCGCTGGAGGGCGAAGGGGGGGCAGGGTACGGACTCGTGGAGGCAGAAGTGCTGCTCGGGGACGGGTTCAGCAGGCAAGCAGGGTCGAGACTGAGAGGTATTCTACTTTTTCCTAAAATTATTTATTGTGTTGTTTTTGGTGTTTTTTGTCATGATTGTTTTATTTTAGCCTCTCCGTCGGCTTCATTGATGGCGACGGCTCTATCAGGGGACTTCATCGCGATGTTCCCCTGGAGAAGCCGTTGCACGTGAAGCGACGACGGCTTTACGACCCTGTCGGCTGGGCCTCCGTCTCGGCGAGCACCTCGTGGGCACCTGAGTCCGGCCCAGACCCTTCGGCTTCCACCTCCGAGGCCCCCTCTACGCCTGCTCAGGCGCCGATGCTGGATGAAGAGGGGCCTACTACGCCCCAGGCCTCTTGCTCCACATCGGCGCCGAGCGTTCCCTCTCCCGCAGCGTAAGTACCTACTATATTAATGAAGTTGTTTGGTTTCGTAATTGAGCAATTTAGTAACTGAAATGTTACTTTCAGGTACGCAGCATGTGGTTCCGCCTCAGCCCGTCGTCGTGCGCTGCGGGATGATGACGTACCTGCGTATTTAAACCTTGGTATGTGTTTTGAAACTATATGTCCAACTGTGGCTATAATTGACTACTAGATTTTTTATTTCACTCTACTTATTACAGGGAGTGAAGACGACAGCGACCCCGACGATGACGAAGACGACCACATTTATATGCCGGTGTGTGTGCCTAGGACTGACCGCCCCTTCTTAGAAGCCGAAGAGGAGCCCGTGGCGCCGGTCCCCGAGGCACACCCGGTATATAACCTGTCGTCGCCGTCATCGTCGCCACGTCTGTTGTCTCAAGGAGAACCGTTGCCGTCGACGTCTCGTACGTACGAGCCGTCGGCTGCAACGAGGTTTTGGTTTGATTGGAGGAACTTCCCAACTCCTCCAGTGCCTTCAGCTGAGAGGAGGGAAGTTTTCATAGAAAATTGTGGACCTACTGCTCCATATCTGAGCCCGTATGATGCATTTGTTGCCATTTGGGATCAGAACATAATGGAGTACATTGCGGTTGAAACCAATAGGTATGCTCAGCAAGTAGCGGAAGGGCAGCTGACATCTGGTTCTCTGGGACGGCATACGGCCCACCTGATGGTAAGCGGTCACCGTAGCCTATGAACGCTTGCAACACCAGGGGTATCACTCGCGCCTAAAATATATTTATTTATAATCTACAGAAATTGGACGTCTTTGCTTAATTGATATCAACACAAAGCAGTTCGTAATATTTGCTTTGTGTGTTACTAGATTACTAGATCCGATCTAATAGTCTGTATTACAATAAATCATTATATTATCATTAATTTTCTGTTTAATATACATAGTACAACAACCCGTATAAAACAAAGTCGATTCCTGCTGTCTGTCTGTCCCTATGTATGCTGAGATCTTTAAAACTACGCAACGGATTTTGATGCGTTTTTGTTAATAGTTATAATGATTTCAGAAAACGGTTTTTATGTATAATTAATTTGTGTTTTGTAGTTACTTAACTTATATGGATAACGGCGGCCGTGCGAAGCCGGGGCGGGTCGCTAGTATAAATAAATGATTACTCCGGCCGCCTTCCAGTGATCTACACCGCCTATTAAATAGCTAACTGTACTTTCCTCATATGGTCACGTGTCCATACTATGTCAGACTACACCCAGCCAGTACCGACCGCGCCGTGAAGCGGTGATATAAATGGAAAACTCATTAATAGAAATAGCAGTTACCAAACTTTATCCAACATTAATTGCAAACCGTTTAAAAACTTATCCGCTGCGGGCCGGCAGTAGCGGGGACAATAAGGTGCCTGCACACTATCGATGGTCACATAAACATTAGAGTATAGTAGCCCCTGTTAACTAAACATTGGACTTCCTACATTTTATTAAATCTATTTTTCTTTATCACGAGACTTAAGAAATGGGTTGTGGAATACATCCTATTACTAATTACACCTTGCGGAACCGAAATAAACCTGTCAATTTGAAGACACCCTCCCGCTCTCAAAAGTTGGGGTAAGCGCACGTAAATTCAGCCCGCCTCTCTCGATAATGTCGTCTTGATATTATGCAAAAGCCTCGAACACTGCTACCACTGTACGCAAACGATACCATCGCATTTCGATTAGAGCGAGAGGACAATAAGCCGGTGAAACGTCTATCTCTTTCTCTTTGTAACATTGTTGCAATTGAGTGCGCGTCGTGGTACGGCCAGGTACAGATTAAGTCCAACTTAGCTCGCAAATTTGGCCAGATTAAGAGGTTAATCAACTTTATCGTAGCCCCGGGCGCCCCGGGCGAGTGCTACGGAATACGTGTTTTTTTCACAACGTAAGTATCTATTAGACGATAATCTGCATAATATATTTAGGATTAGGGTGCAAATTAAGTGTTTTAAAATGTTGTTGCTCAGTAGAATCGTGGTATATATATCTAGCGTACAAGAATTCAAGTAAAAACGTTGTACATAAAAGATTATTATTTTACTTGTAAACAAGGTAAGTTAAATTCTATCAAATGTATAAATATTAATTAATTGAAGAAACCTGCACCTTAATTTATTTATTTATACGTCTCTAAAAATGTGAGCCAGTGTTGCTGGTTTTGGAAGATAAAGTGGACTCCAACAATATTATAACACATACAAAATGGCGGGGATACAAACATATATATAATAGCTTCCAGGATTTCCTATTAATTGAAATCGTCTTTGACTTTTTTCAAGGAATCTATTCTATTAAAGATATTCCCTCACCCCAATTGCTTGTGGTGTTGTGAAGCCAGCGTACATGAATGGTGAAGATGTATTGTGACCGCCCGCGTCCCCGGCCGCCTGTAGCATCGGCCGCCTGTAGCATCGGCCGTCGAGAGCCAGGCACTAGTAGGTACATGTCAACATATAATTTGGATAAAGCCTCGTAGGTCAATGACCTCAGCACAGACGGTCAAAGCCTGCGCTGTAATGAGACACTCGATAGAACATTTTCTTTATGACGATGACGGCCTCTCTATGAGATAAACGTTTGAGATATCCAATGACTTTATACTCAACTGAAGTGACGCCGAAGCTGGTTATATTAAGTTTTTACAGACAGACGAAAATATATCAAAATTTATGTTGAGTTCAAGTATGCTGTAAAGCTCAAGATTTTTGGATTCTAAATTGACATTTCGCTATTTTATTTTTAATATGAAATTCATATATATATATATATGTCGAAATAATTTATTTAATTAATTAAAAAAATAAAGAGAATGCGCAGAACCACATACCCCGTAGTCATTTGGTTCTGCTCTTCAATTTATTCACCTCAATATTTTTTTTTTTTTTTTTTTGTAAAGTAAAATAAAGAATCCATTACTGTAATTCAGAAATATAATTTAAAAGCAAGCATTTTAATAAACTAAAACACCTTTGTTGAGTGCACTACTGGGATGGGCCTAATTCGGGATTCATAAGTAAAAGAGGACCTTGCTGTTACTATGTATATTAAACTAGGAAGATGTTACAAGCTACAGGCCCCAGTAGTGACTGGGGGCCGGGGGCGCCGCGGCCGGCGACCGGGCCGCGCTTGCCGCGTCAGCTCATATACGAGTGCACATGTACCGCGATATAAGCTGACCAGGCTAAATGTCGTTACACAATTTCCCCCTTTTATCAAAAACAAAAAAAAACGATATAGGTTACTACGAAAACTTATATTTACTACACTGATCTCTCTTACGGGATCCATGTACTAATTAATGTGGTTGTTAGCCACATTTGAGATTTAACCGTAACACTATTGATTACTGTGACATAAACATAACACACATCAATACTTACAGTTAAATAGTGTAGCTACTCGTGTATCATGCAGGTGCGCGTTACGCTGACTTGGCGACTTGCGTACCTACAGGGTACTTTGTAATTCATTATATGAACAAAACAATTCATTCTATTTATAGCACATGCAATTTTAAAACAAGAAGAAGGTTGATGCAGTTTAAAATACACTTCACTAATAGATCACATTTTGCTGCTTAGACTGGGGCGGCGCCTGCTCGTGGTGTACCACCACGGCTGTAGGCTGAACTCTAGCTACAGCCTTCTGTAGCCAGCTCCGTATGCACTGCCTGCATTTGACTTGGATGAAATATAAGAGGAACAACACCAAAATTACAGAGATTACTCCCAGTACTATCCCAAAGTAGTTTAACTTAGCGTCCACTTGGCCAGTGACGCTGTGGACCTCGGCAATGGCAATGTTGTGCGATCCTTCCTCTTTACTTTGTCCGAGACCCATTTATATGGAAACTTTATAACGTTGCTACGCGATGCGTGTGAGCAGTGAAATGATGATTTGTTTCCGAAAACAAGTGATCTTAAATGCAAATTATTTATTGATGTCACATCAGTTTAGCGCTGACTGTGACGCAATTAAACAATTTCGATTTCTTTAAAATTGCTTGCTACTAATGTTTAGTACAAAGACTAGGTATAATGACACTGCAACCTAGTTACATTAATTTTTAAATAAAATTACACAATTTCTTATTGTAAACTTAAAATGTTAACACAACATTATTGCTAATTAATTATATTTCTACATTAAACCTCTATATTTCGCATTTTCGCAATAATCATATTAGCTAATGTCAATCAACCAGTACTAGTCACCGTTGTCGCGATGCAACGCTATGCTATAATATTATTGCCCTAGTACTAATTCTGTAGTATCAAAAATTTAAAAACTAAATCCGATAGCTGTCCGCAAACCTAACTGGTCTCTTTACTATTCTACCACTCCTAGTGGTACGTGGAATACACGGTTGCGCGTTAGCTTCGCTTTCGCTTCGCGTCGCAGTGGGCGTCGGCGTAATAGCATCACCTACCACAGCACTCGCCCGCGTATTCGTGACATCATTATCATTCCATAAGTAAGCTGGTTTCAATCTATCGATTGAGATACGAGCTTGCTTGTTCGGAAATTGAATTAAAAATACCTTCTCGCCCCGTTCTAGCACCGTAAAGGGTCCGTTGTATGGTGGTTGCAATGACTTGCGTACCGAGTCGTCTCTAACGAAAACTGAATCGCATGTAAACAGATCTTTATGCACAAAAGTCGTACGTGAGTCTCGAGCACCTATTGCTACCGGTTTAAGTTTACTTATCCTATTTCTTATGTTATTCACTAGACTAAACGGGTCCCCCGTCTCTGAACTATGGGAACTATTCAAAAAATCACCGGGTAAACGTAAGGTACGACCGAATGTCATCTCAGCGGCGCTAATTCCGCTGTCACACCGACTCGCCGCGCGCAATCCTAGCATGACGGTTGGTAGTTCGTCTTCCCACGAGCTATCCTGGATCCTGGCCATAAGGGCAGCTTTCAAGGACCTATGAAAACGTTCGACCTTGCCGTTGCTTTGGGGATGGTACGCCGTGGTTCTACATTTTTTAATACCTAATAATTTCATTAACTCTGTAAATAGATTGCTTTCAAATTGACGACCCTGGTCGCTTGTCAACTTAACTGGACAACCGTAACGCACGATCCACCCGTCAAATATAGTTTTGGCTACAACTTCGGCAGACATCTCCTCTATTGGAAAAGCTTCAGGCCAGCTTGTACACCTATCTACGATCGTTACTAAATACCGGTTACCACGTGGAGATGTCGGGAGGGGCCCGACCAGGTCTACGTGGATATATTCCATTCGCCCAGCATCCTCGAAAGCCTGTAGTTTAGCAATAGTATGTCGATTGACCTTCGACCTCTGACATTGTATACACGACCTCGCCCAAAGTCCTACGTCCTTGTTCATGCTAGGCCAGAAAAACTTTTTACATATCATCTTGCGTGAAGTACGTGTACCGGGGTGACTCAAATTATGTACACTTTTGAAAGCTAACCGCCTGAATTTTTCTGGAATATACGGTCTCACCTCTTTACTTGAAATTTCACAATAAATGGGTTCCTTGCAGTTTGGAATTGAAAATAATTTAAATGTAATGTTATTTTTAGTCCTTTCGGCGCATTGGCCCGATTGCGTCATTTGTTCTAAGTACTTGTCTTTCGCTTGCTCAGTGGCAAGTTCCGAGAAGTCGAGTACCGTGGGCCAAACAATGGTCTCTATGCGGGATAATGTGTCAGCTACTATGTTCTCTTTTCCGCTTATGTGCCTTATGTCCGTAGTGAATTGACTTATATATGATAGTTGACTTGTACGCTGTGGCGTTTCGCTATTTTTACCGCCTATTTTGTCGAATGCATGACACAAGGGCTTGTGATCCGTATACACTATCAAAGGTCGTCCTTCAAACAACTTACGGAAAAACTTTATACACTGATATATAGCTAATAGTTCTCTATCATAAGCGGAATAACCCGTCTGTGCGTTCGTTAGTTTTTTCGAATAAAACCCTAACGGTTCCCACACATTATCCACCAGTTGATGTAAAACTCCTCCGACGCAGCTGTCTGACGCGTCCGTCATGAGAGCTAGCTGAGCATCGGGGCGAGGGTGTGCCAACGTAACTGCTTTTTTTAGGCTCTCTTTGCACTGAGCGAAAGCGTGTATCGTCTCAGGCGTCCACACTATTGGTGTTTTATCTTTTTTCTTAGCCCCCACTAAGTATTTATCCAGCTCAGCTTGACTCTGTGCCGCTCCTGGTAAATGCGACCTATAAAAATTCAACATACCCAAAAACCTACGCAATTGCTCCACGGTTTGGGGTCTGGGATAGTCTACGATTGCCTGAACCTTTTCGTCTAAAGGTCGAATTCCTGCGGTACTAACCTCATGTCCTAGAAACTCCAGCCTTGATTGTCCAAAACTACATTTTGCCAAATTAATTGTTATTCCAAATTTGTCAAAACGCTCGAAAACCTGCCTTAGATGTTCCTTATGCTGCGACTCATTATCGCTCGCGATAAGCACATCATCTAGGTAATTAAACAAAAAATCTAGACCTGCCAGTACTGAATTATTCATGAACCGCTGGAAGGTCTGCGCAGCATTACGAAGGCCAAAACTCATACGCGGGAACTCAAATAGACCTACAGGGGTAATTATCGCAGTCTTTTCTATGTCCTCCTTCGCGACGGGTATGCAGTGATATGCCCTGTTAATATCTAATTTAGAAAAATATTTCTTTCCCGCTAAAATATAAGTAAAGTCATGTAAGCGCGGTATCGGGTACCTATCCGACTTCGTTTGTGCATTTAATGCGCGATAATCTCCACAAGGACGAAGATCGCCATTTTTCTTTGTTACGACGTGTAAAGGACTGGCCCACGCACTTTTAGACGGCCGGCAAATACCTAACTCTTGCATTAGACGAAATTCTTCCTTGACTTTCTTATACCTATCGGGTGGCAATGGCCTTGCCCGTGCGTATACAGGCAGTCCAGTTGTCTCAATATGATGCACAGTGTTATGTACTTGAGAATTCCTATAAGTAGGAGGCTTCGTAATGCTCGGGAATTGGGATAACAAATCATGGTAAGGGTGGTTGTCGTCGACGGTATTAACGGTAGGCTGATTGCTACTCACTACTTGTGCTATTACGTTTAGCTCTGTCACCTGATCTACCAACTTATGAGCACTTAAATCGACCAACAATTTGTGGTGTATTAAAAAATCGGCTCCGAGTATCGGTTGTTTGACATTGGCTATCACAAATTCCCATCGAAATGCTCTACGTAACTTAAAATCTAAAATCATCGACTTTGAACCATACGTTTTAATTTCCGTCCCGTTTGCAGCGAAAAGTTTAAAGTCAGAACACTCACCCGTACACTGTTTTCTTGTCGCTGGTAAAACTGAAATATTCGCACCTGTGTCCACCAAAAAACATAGTCCACTATTTAGGTCTGTCACTCGTAAACGACGTCCGGGGGCTATGGCACAGATTTCCGCCGCATCCTGTGCCGCCCTTACTGGTTTCCCGACTTTGTTTCCCATGCGCACGGTTTCACGCACTTTTCCGCGTTCGGTCCGAAACGATAATGGTAGAAGCATAACCAGTTCGGGTTACCTACACCGGCGCCACCGCGGCGCGAATTTGACGCACTCCTACCTCGCGACTGCGACCGGCCCCGACGGAAATTGCGTCCGTTACCTCGTCGGCTGGATCTCGAGCGCTCCATGTCCATCATCCGGACGCTCAGCTTGGCTATCTCCGCCAAGATCATCGCCGTATCAGCCGACCTGGAGTTAGGCGGCGAATCCGCACGCGTTGGAGGTCGTCGCGTTGTGACCTCGGATATGTGACGTGCCCCGGTAGCCTCAGCCACGTCGTCGGCTATACTGGCCAATGTGTCCAAGTCCGTTTCCCTGGATGCTACTAGCACTGCGCGGACCGTCGTTGGTAAACGGTTTTGCCACATGATGCGTAAGGTGTCATCGGGGAAACTGTCCTTCGCCGTAACCCGCATTCGCTGTAATAGTTGAGATGGCTTCGCGTCCCCCAGATCCATATCACCTAGCACTTTCTCAACCTGGCGGTTTTTCGAGTCTTCGAGCATTGTAAGTAGCTTATGTTTAAGCGCATCGAACTTGTGAGTGGTCGGAGGGTTGGTGAGGAAATCGGTGATCCTCACTATCACCTCTTTGGGCAGTTTTGACACAACCATGTCGAACTTCGCCTCGTCGCCGATCCGCTGCTGAGTCAGCACTGCCTCGGCACGGATAAACCAGACGCGCGGCTGGTCCACCCAAAACTCCGGGATCCTACTGGAGACCGCAACCGACATTATTTCAGGCGTCTGTGGAACCACGATGTTTTCCAGATGTAGGTTGGCTGTTGGAGCACTTTTACTCGTATTGTCCTCGTCCGGCATGTTACGCAATCACTACACGTTTAATAAAAATCTACAGTCCAAATAACACAAAACTAAACAGCAAGGCAAACTATTTAACTCAATTAAAAAACGCGGGGTCACCAATGTTGAGTGCACTACTGGGATGGGCCTAATTCGGGATTCATAAGTAAAAGAGGACCTTGCTGTTACTATGTATATTAAACTAGGAAGATGTTACAAGCTACAGGCCCCAGTAGTGACTGGGGGCCGGGGGCGCCGCGGCCGGCGACCGGGCCGCGCTTGCCGCGTCAGCTCATATACGAGTGCACATGTACCGCGATATAAGCTGACCAGGCTAAATGTCGTTACACCTTAATTCAATAATCTGTTTTTTTTAAGAAAGTAACAGAGTTTTTGCTTACAATGTTCTCCGCTCGAAGTTCTGCAACTAACTGAGCTCCTCACTGTATCAGACCCCAATCCAAGCGTTCGGTCACAGTCGTTTTTTCCCGCCAAAGCAAATACTACTATTGGTTAGTTTTAGTTTCCAACTATGACCAACGGCGGCGCTGCGAACGCTTGGGATTGGTTATGAATTTAAACAGCAATTACATACGAAAGCTTTTCAAAGCTATTAAAAATTACTAATAATATTAACAAATTTAAATCAATAGCTATAAAAGCCAAAGTACTTTATATAAAGTTAATTAGAAACTTACTTGAACACCATCTCAAGTCAATGGTGTAGACCACTGACAATTAAACAGGTTTATTTTGCACATTCATTCGATTTGAATAGAATCGTAATATTATTTAATCGAGCATGGTCTCTTATCTGGTAAATTCGAAATGATTATGCTAATTCACAATTAAGAGATGCATAAAATCAATTGTTGAATATTAAATTATTAGTAAATAATGTTCGCGGCGACACGGCCATACTGATCTGCGATGCGTGCTCTGCATCGCGTTGGATTATCCCTGAAATAAATGAATGAATATTTTGAGGCTAGGTACTTCCACAGTAAACCTAAACCTATATGCAGATGTAATTTTTCTTTTGTGTACATCTCTGATCTTTGTATGTGATATCAGATTACAGAATTGTATGTAATAAATGCTACTGCTCATTCCACATGACACAGATTATAGAATTGAATTGGTACTACTGCTCATGTCAGTAGTAAATATATTTTCATAATTTTCTTTCAAGGAAGGATAGGTCGGTGAAAGGTAGATGCTGTACAAAACAGGGGCTCTAAAGGATAATGGGTAAGGAGACAGGGATTTTTTTTTTTTTTCATGACAAGGATAGGTCGGTGAGAGGTCGATGCTGTGCTCTAAGCGGTCTTGTACGCCGTGGTACACAGGGGCATATTATTCTTTCAGGATAGGATATTATTATTAGTATTTTGAATATTGGTCTACTCCACGCGCCAATACAATATTTTATTTTCTGTGTGGACAGTATTTTATCATTCATATAGACAAAATAACTTTGCAAGACTACACGTATGCTTGTTTTGGTAATTGGACTACTCCACGCGCCAATAGTGTTATAAATATTTGGAAAACAGTATGAAAATTTCTCACCGGGGATTAACTGCCATATGATGCCTTGATGGTTTCTCAGTTTCAAGATTTATCTGCGCAAGGCTGCGATGCCGCCGTGCCCGAAGGTCCAGCTTGCTCCTCGTCTCGTGGCGACACGGCCGCCTGGGCGACTGCTCCAGGTTGTGGGGCGCGCCGTAGTTGATCGTGCGCTACCTTGCGGGGACGCCCATGATGACCAACGACCTTTTTAACTAGATAACGATCGTTGTCGAGGACCCTGAGAACTTCATAAGGCACACTAAACTTAAGGTCTAGGGATGTCTGGTTCCTAGGGTTATTTTTAATTAGAACAAAATCACCTCGTTGGAATTGACGAATTTTAGCCCGCCCTCTGTCAAATCTTTCTTTATCTTTTGAAGAAATCGCAGACATTCTTAAGTGTACATGTCGTTCTAGGGCATCAATATCAATGCATGCAGGTGATGAACTCCTTTTGGGAAGTGGAAAGTATACCTTCTGAGAAACCGCAAAAGCCGGACGATATTCTAGCGGAAAAATTGTTCGCACAGGAACATAGTCGGGATCCTGAAACGGGTAGGTATACAGTTAGATATCCATTTCGGCCAGACAACAGTCTCGGCGATTCTCGACAGATGGCGCTACGTAGACTTATAAATTTGGAAGTGCGTCTTAACCGCGACCCTCAATTGAAAGCTGAATATCATAAATTTATGTCTGAATATGAATCCTTGGGACACATGACTTGTTTAGGCGACATGCAGGACGTGGATTCCAAATATTTGATTCCGCATTTTTGTATCATCAAACCGTCGAGTACCACCACTCGACTACGCACGGTTTTTGATGCGTCGTGTCGTACCACCAACCACAAGGCGCTCAATGATGTGGTGCTCGCAGGCCCTAAGCTCCAAGCAGACATAAATCAGATATTAATAAATTTTCGGTTACATGAAATTTGTTTATCTGCCGACATTTGTAAAATGTACAGACAAATTATGATACATAAAGATCAACGACCTTATCAACACACATTGTGGCGAAACTCAACTGATCAACCTATACAGGTTTACGAGCTTAACACAGTTACATATGGGGTTGCCAGTAGTCCATACCTGGCAATGAAAGTACTGCACACGTTAGCGGACGATGAAGTAGACACGTATCCAACTGCTGCAAAAATACTGACACGCGGTTTCTTCATGGATGACCTATTATGGTCCGAGCCCACACTGTCGGAGGCACTGCAGTTACAAAAAGATTTACGTGCTCTGTTAGAAAGTGCTGGCTTGGTTCTCCGAAAATGGTCGAGTAATAGTCCACAAGTCTTAGCTGCAGTGCCAGAAGACTACCGGGAGACACCGATTGAGTTTAATGATGAAGAAAACTTGCCACTCAAAGTCTTGGGTCTGCAGTGGCAACCTGTCACAGACAGTTTTTCATTTAGCACGTCACCTTTCGATCAAGAGGTCACAAAGCGGACCACTCTTTCACAAATTGGGCGGCTTTTTGATCCACTCGGTTTCGTAGCCCCGTGCATATTTTATGCAAAATGTTTCATGCAAAAGCTTTGGGCCCTGAAACTGGACTGGGACCAGCCCTTGCCTGCTAATCTGGAAGCAGAATGGGTAACCTTCGTCAAGGAACTACCGCTGCTTTCAGAAACGAAACATGAGCGACACGTCATGGTCAAGCAAAGTACATACTGTCGCATATTAGGGTTCGCCGACGCCTCAACTCTTGGCTATGCAGCGATCGTGTACCTACATACCACTAACGATAAAGGGGAAAGCAAAGTCAGTTTGCTAATAGCCAAATCAAAAGTTGCCCCATTGAAGACAATATCTGTGCCTCGCCTCGAGTTGATGGCGGCACATTTACTAGCCAAGCTAGTAAAGTATGCGTTGGGTATACTGAAGGAGCGGGGTATAGCTGTAGACGACATCGCGCCGCGAGAGCATATGTCGCTAGGGTTGCATTCACCGCTCACATGATACCAACTCGTACTTGGAGCCGAGTCCAGTATCTTAGTCACGCGAGTTGCAACAAACGTCTTGAGTTTGTAACTGGGGGTATTAAGCCATGACAGTACGACGGACGAATCCGTGAACAAAAGTGTGTCGTCTACAGCTATACCCCGCTCCTTCAGTATACCCAACGCATACTTTACTAGCTTGGCTAGTAAATGTGCCGCCATCAACTCGAGGCGAGGCACAGATATTGTCTTCAATGGGGCAACTTTTGATTTGGCTATTAGCAAACTGACTTTGCTTTCCCCTTTATCGTTAGTGGTATGTAGGTACACGATCGCTGCATAGCCAAGAGTTGAGGCGTCGGCGAACCCTAATATGCGACAGTATGTACTTTGCTTGACCATGACGTGTCGCTCATGTTTCATTTCTGAAAGCAGCGGTAGTTCCTTGACGAAGGTTACCCATTCTGCTTCCAGATTAGCAGGCAAGGGCTGGTCCCAGTCCAGTTTCAGGGCCCAAAGCTTTTGCATGAAACATTTTGCATAAAATATGCACGGGGCTACGAAACCGAGTGGATCAAAAAGCCGCCCAATTTGTGAAAGAGTGGTCCGCTTTGTGACCTCTTGATCGAAAGGTGACGTGCTAAATGAAAAACTGTCTGTGACAGGTTGCCACTGCAGACCCAAGACTTTGAGTGACAAGTTTTCTTCATCATTAAACTCAATCGGTGTCTCCCGGTAGTCTTCTGGCACTGCAGCTAAGACTTGTGGACTATTACTCGACCATTTTCGGAGAACCAAGCCAGCACTTTCTAACAGAGCACGTAAATCTTTTTGTAACTGCAGTGCCTCCGACAGTGTGGGCTCGGACCATAATAGGTCATCCATGAAGAAACCGCGTGTCAGTATTTTTGCAGCAGTTGGATACGTGTCTACTTCATCGTCCGCTAACGTGTGCAGTACTTTCATTGCCAGGTATGGACTACTGGCAACCCCATATGTAACTGTGTTAAGCTCGTAAACCTGTATAGGTTGATCAGTTGAGTTTCGCCACAATATGTGTTGATAAGGTCGTTGATCTTTATGTATCATAATTTGTCTGTACATTTTACAAATGTCGGCAGATAAACAAATTTCATGTAACCGAAAATTTATTAATATCTGATTTATGTCTGCTTGGAGCTTAGGGCCTGCGAGCACCACATCATTGAGCGCCTTGTGGTTGGTGGTACGACACGACGCATCAAAAACCGTGCGTAGTCGAGTGGTGGTACTCGACGGTTTGATGATACAAAAATGCGGAATCAAATATTTGGAATCCACGTCCTGCATGTCGCCTAAACAAGTCATGTGTCCCAAGGATTCATATTCAGACATAAATTTATGATATTCAGCTTTCAATTGAGGGTCGCGGTTAAGACGCACTTCCAAATTTATAAGTCTACGTAGCGCCATCTGTCGAGAATCGCCGAGACTGTTGTCTGGCCGAAATGGATATCTAACTGTATACCTACCCGTTTCAGGATCCCGACTATGTTCCTGTGCGAACAATTTTTCCGCTAGAATATCGTCCGGCTTTTGCGGTTTCTCAGAAGGTATACTTTCCACTTCCCAAAAGGAGTTCATCACCTGGTCTAAGTTCGCAGTAGTACTTGAAAACCCGGTAAGAGTGCTGCTACTGGCTGTGATACGCTTTTGACTACAATGTTTTAATTCAACTTGACCCGTGATGACATATCCAAAAATAGACTTCAGTGCCACGGGCATGCCTGGCTGATCAGCAAATAATTTATCTCCGTCATAAACATACGGGAAAACATCGCCTGCTATCAATACGTCCACAGGTGCGGGGCGATAAAAGGCAGGGTCCGCTAAGTCGAGGTGTAGGTATTTATCGCACACCTCAGTAGGTAACGGCATCGTGGGCAAATTGCCCGCAATATTCCCTACAATAACAGCGTCTGTCGATAGAACCGGCAACCCACCGTGACGAGGTTTCATCGTGCACGTTGTTAAACCAAAGTTTTGCACTTGGTTTCCACCTAAACCGATAGGTTTAAAATTGCACTTACGGCGAGATAGCCCTAATTTACTAGCACAGGCTTGTGTTATATAGCTTGACATTGCGCCGCTGTCAATTAAAGCACGCACGGTGTGGTATTGACCCCAAGCATCTGCGACGTGAATAATTGCGGTGCCAAGCAAAACTGTTTGTTCTGTTGAACACGTGAGGGCCACAACATTTTCTTGACACACAGGTGAGTCTATGTGAAGTGTGCTGTGATGTCTTTGTTTTCAAACCGTACAACTAAATTTGGACGTGCAATCACTGAGTGTATGATTACCACGCAAACAGTTCCCACATAACCTGAGCTCATTGACTTTGGCAGTGCGAAGTTCAGGTGTGAGCGCGTTGTAAACGTTGCATCTATAGATAGCGTGTGGCATTTGACAACAAGGACAGCCACTAGGTTTCTGTCTCTCGGCACTGTTATCCTTGCTGGCCACAGCTGATGCAAATGTAGGTTTAATGTACGATTTAGAATTGTCCGTGTTTTAGTTTGAAACGTTTTAGGTACAGACTGCTTGAAAGACGACGTAGACGGTTTAACGTACCCCGACTTGCACTCTGACATTTCAAGGACACGTGCTTGTTTCTCAACGAATTGCAAAAGTTGCCGCACAGTAGGTATTTCACCCGGGGACATGGTTTGTTCAAACTCACGCCGCGTCACGGGGTCGAGGTTACGTAACGATATTTGAAATAGAATAAAACTGGATAAATCCGACACATTTAAATGTTCTAATGCCGTTATATTTTCCTGATATGTTTGTAGAAAATTATTAAGGTTCAATGCTGTCTCGTTAGTCAATGGTTTAAAATTAAATAGTTTGTCTAAATATGCGGTAGCAAGCGCTCGCTTATTTTCATACCGCTTTACCAACGCGCTCCAAACGATCTGATAATTATCCGCTGTGACCGGCATCGACTTTACTGTAGCTAATGCCGACCCGCTAACCGATGACAACAAATAATAAAACTTTTCGATGTCGCTGATACTAACATTATTGTGAATCAAACTTGTAAACGTATCACGGAAGGTTATCCAATTCTCCAGCTTACTATCAAACTTAAATATGTGTAGCTCGGGCAACTTTACTCGTCGGTTAGGTAAACATTCAACGCTAGTACCCGGTTCCGTCTTCGCGGGCAACTCCGGCGGCGCGCTGAACTTGCTAGCCACTTTTCGAATATCATAATAAAGTTTATCGAAAGCCTCTATTTCACCGTACGTGGGAACGTAATTAGGTTTGTGTTTCTTAAGCAAAGAATTTATTTCTGTGATCGACCGGTCGTACTTTACACGTAAGCCTGTTAAATCTTGCACTCTTGCATTAAATTCCTCCACAATTGAGGGGTCCGTGACGACAGTTCGTGACATTTCCCATAAACGCTGTACGCGTATAAAACACATTTCTTTTGTCGTCAGAAACGGTTGCAATGCGTCGTCAACTACCGAGCTAGAATCAGTATCGGTCATTGTAATATTGTAATATACTAAAGTTGTCGAAAAATACCCACTTTATTTTTTATGACGAATAAAATTTTAATTGCGATAAAAATCACGTGACCTGTACGTACCGGTGTAATGGCGGCTGCCCTGTGCTGGCCGGCGCGAACACAATATTTTTGCAAAACACAACAAATACACTAAAGTTATCCACTCTATAGGCAAAGTCTCACACCCAACACTTACAAAATACGATTCTGCAGAATATTATGTGAAAACTTAATGTACCTACAGACAAAATACGAATTTGTGTTTCGACTAAAGGTCAACGCACCTATCGCAAATTTCACCAAAAAACTACTTTTACTAACGTTGAATACTGAAATTAGATGAATAGTTATATACTTTAAATGAAATAAGCGTGGTTGATGTTGGAACCTGTGTAGTTTTTGAGTAAAACACAAATTTACTTTCGCGTACCGCGTGCAACTAAGGTACCTACGCGTATGAAAATAAAATGTACTCGTAAATAACCTGGCGTTATAACTGGGTAATCTTGGCTCGCTGGACCAAATGTTGCTTCGTTAGCTCAGTGGTCATACAAATTAATTACTATACACTGAAAACATTTGAATTTCCCAAAGAAATAACTGTTGGCCACTCACCCGCCTGTCGCCTTACTATAAAATTGGTTCCAATTCTTCCAGTCCCGGGACTTCCTGGTGGGCTTTTGTGTTCCTGGCTTTTACGAGACACTAGCACTTTGTTCAGGTGGTTTTCACTGATGCTATTTTGGTATTTTCGATATTAATGATATTTTTTATACGGAGCTCGTTTGCACGATCCGTAGACAACGCCGAGAGCGAGAGCGAATGACGTCGCCGATGTCGCAATTATGGCGGTTTGGCGGGTGTTTTGAATATAGAACGGGCCAAGTCCCAACACCTAGGTATCATAAACAAGAAAAAGAGGCTTTTGTACGAGCGTTATTAATCTTCAGTTTTATAAGGAATAAGGAACCAAGATTCGTCAACGTTTCTGTAAGTATAGCTCTTCTCATAATAGTCAGAATAAAAAAGCAGAATCAACAGCTTGACGGAAAGACTTAAAAATAGGGATATTTTTTCTAGCTCTGTTCTTTATAGCAAACCACTGATGCTCAATTTTGTTAAAGTCTGGAGAATATGGAGGAAGATAAAGAATTTCAGCACGAACTCCTTTAGCAAGATTATCTATTTTTTTAGATTTATGAAAAGTAGCGTTATCAAGAATTACAGTTTGGCCAGACCTTAAAATTGGAGTTAAAAACTGCTCAAACCAAGCCTCGAAAACATCCTTATTACAATATCCTTCAAAGGTCAATGGAGCAATGATTTTCTCTTTATTTAGAGCTGCAATCATACTGACCCGCTGAGCTTTTTTACCTGATTTTAGTGAATGAAACCTCTCTCCTTTTCTGCAGTATCCGTATGGGTAGTCTTCTGTATTATCTATTCCAGATTCGTCAATATATACAAGATTTTCATGACGTTTTGTTGCTATAACCTTTGAAAAGTGAGCTCGCTTCTCTTCATTTCTTTCTTTATATCCGTAGGTCTTTTTTTCTTGTAAATCCAATATTTTTAAGTGCACGGTGAATCGTTTGTCTACTGATATTGCCCCAGAGTTTAGCCATCTCTGACTGAGTTTTGCCACCTTAATTTTATGGTTATATCCTACGCTTCCAGGCTTTTTTGACTGAAAATCTCCCGTTTCCTTACGTCTTTTCTGCCACTCATATAGAGTAGTTTTTCTTGAGAATGACCCCTATAAGAAATACACATGGATCAATTCGTTGGTTGATGCACGAGAATGTATCGATTTACTTTAAAATTGAAAATTAATGTGGAAAAATATCGAAATAGGTACACTGCTACGATCAAATTCGTAGGTAGGTATTTGAAAACATAACCTGTCAATCTGGTGATGCGCAATTGCTTTGGGTTTAATTCATCCAGGTTTAAGAATAACCTCAAAGATGATTAGTAAATTGTGAAAATAGAAATGGAGATATTCGAACGAACGATAATTTTAGTGCGCATTTAATGGGAGTGATTTGATTGGAACGAACTCACAAAACCACACTGCAATCCCATATCTTGGTTTCTCGAACTGTAGTTGTAGGTAAATATAGCACAGCGATAATTTAATGATTTTGCTTGAATTTGTCGTAGTTACTTGCACTTCGCAGTTTTCAACAACAACACATTGCTTTGCACTCGTATTTTTGATTCACGCCATTTTTCTCTTTGATGCAAAACGTGTCCGAAGCGTGCCCGTTATTTCTTGAAAGATCTCGTCAATGTTGATATTTCTTTGTTCCGTCTTGTCCATGAAACGGTTTCCAAGTAAATCCGGCTCGAATCTTGTTGACGAGGATTCTCGAAATTAAAAGGCAAATGTAGTAGGAATGAGTTTACTTGAACAGTTTTAGCGTAACAGTTGTGTTCTCTTGGCGAACGGTGGCGGAATGGTGTAATGGCGGCGCGGAGCTCGGCGGGGCGAGGCGAGGAGGGGCGGGGCGTTAACAATACTAATAACCTACTTATTATTGATTATTATCTTTGAGCTCTTTTTCAACTACTTCTTTTACCAATGCATGTAGATACTTATTCAGCCACTCTGAAAGCTGAGGTTTTAAAAGAGATACAACTAATTCTTCAACAGTAAGATCCGCTCTTTTTTGTTGTTTATGACGTAGTTCGCTTTGCATCTTTTCAAGCAATGTTTTTTTTTCCTCCATATTTAAGCTGACCAAATACATTTCTGTAGATTCAGATCTACAGAAATGTATTTGGTCAGCTTAGGCTTTATTGGTGGCAACTATTATGTATAGCAGGTATAGCTCTTCTCATAATAATCCAAACAAGTTAAGATATGGATTTATGGTAGTGGGGTTTGTATGCCAGCAGCGTATAGTTACGACTTAAGGAAAAAAGTAATGGAAGCATTGGATGAAGGAGAAAGTAGAGCAAATGTTGCCGAGAGAATTAAAATTGGAAAAACTACTCTATATGAGTGGCAGAAAAGACGTAAGGAAACGGGAGATTTTCAGTCAAAAAAGCCTGGAAGCGTAGGATATAACCATAAAATTAAGGTGGCAAAACTCAGTCAGAGATGGCTAAACTCTGGGGCAATATCAGTAGACAAACGATTCACCGTGCACTTAAAAATATTGGATTTACAAGAAAAAAAGACCTACGGATATAAAGAAAGAAATGAAGAGAAGCGAGCTCACTTTTCAAAGGTTATAGCAACAAAACGTCATGAAAATCTTGTATATATTGACGAATCTGGAATAGATAATACAGAAGACTACCCATACGGATACTGCAGAAAAGGAGAGAGGTTTCATTCACTAAAATCAGGTAAAAAAGCTCAGCGGGTCAGTATGATTGCAGCTCTAAATAAAGAGAAAATCATTGCTCCATTGACCTTTGAAGGATATTGTAATAAGGATGTTTTCGAGGCTTGGTTTGAGCAGTTTTTAACTCCAATTTTAAGGTCTGGCCAAACTGTAATTCTTGATAACGCTACTTTTCATAAATCTAAAAAAATAGATAATCTTGCTAAAGGAGTTCGTGCTGAAATTCTTTATCTTCCTCCATATTCTCCAGACTTTAACAAAATTGAGCATCAGTGGTTTGCTATAAAGAACAGAGCTAGAAAAAATATCCCTATTTTTAAGTCTTTCCGTCAAGCTGTTGATTCTGCTTTTTTATTCTGACTATTATGAGAAGAGCTATACTTACAGAAACGTTGACGAATCTTGGTTCCTTATTCCTTATAAAACTGAAGATTAATAACGCTCGTACAAAAGCCTCTTTTTCTTGTTTATGATACCTAGGTGTTGGGACTTGGCCCGTTCTATATTCAAAACACCCGCCAAACCGCCATAATTGCGACATCGGCGACGTCATTCGCTCTCGCTCTCGGCGTTGTCTACGGATCGTGCAAACGAGCTCCGTATAAAAAATATCATTAATATCGAAAATACCAAAATAGCATCAGTGAAAACCACCTGAACAAAGTGCTAGTGTCTCGTAAAAGCCAGGAACACAAAAGCCCACCAGGAAGTCCCGGGACTGGAAGAATTGGAACCAATTTTATAGTAAGGCGACAGGCGGGTGAGTGGCCAACAGTTATTTCTTTGGGAAATTCAAATGTTTTCAGTGTATAGTAATTAATTTGTATGACCACTGAGCTAACGAAGCAACATTTGGTCCAGCGAGCCAAGATTACCCAGTTATAACGCCAGGTTATTTACGAGTACATTTTATTTTCATACGCGTAGGTACCTTAGTTGCACGCGGTACGCGAAAGTAAATTTGTGTTTTACTCAAAAACTACACAGGTTCCAACATCAACCACGCTTATTTCATTTAAAGTATATAACTATTCATCTAATTTCAGTATTCAACGTTAGTAAAAGTAGTTTTTTGGTGAAATTTGCGATAGGTGCGTTGACCTTTAGTCGAAACACAAATTCGTATTTTGTCTGTAGGTACATTAAGTTTTCACATAATATTCTGCAGAATCGTATTTTGTAAGTGTTGGGTGTGAGACTTTGCCTATAGAGTGGATAACTTTAGTGTATTTGTTGTGTTTTGCAAAAATATTGTGTTCGCGCCGGCCAGCACAGGGCAGCCGCCATTACACCGGTACGTACAGGTCACGTGATTTTTATCGCAATTAAAATTTTATTCGTCATAAAAAATAAAGTGGGTATTTTTCGACAACTTTAGTATATTACAATATTACAATGACCGATACTGATTCTAGCTCGGTAGTTGACGACGCATTGCAACCGTTTCTGACGACAAAAGAAATGTGTTTTATACGCGTACAGCGTTTATGGGAAATGTCACGAACTGTCGTCACGGACCCCTCAATTGTGGAGGAATTTAATGCAAGAGTGCAAGATTTAACAGGCTTACGTGTAAAGTACGACCGGTCGATCACAGAAATAAATTCTTTGCTTAAGAAACACAAACCTAATTACGTTCCCACGTACGGTGAAATAGAGGCTTTCGATAAACTTTATTATGATATTCGAAAAGTGGCTAGCAAGTTCAGCGCGCCGCCGGAGTTGCCCGCGAAGACGGAACCGGGTACTAGCGTTGAATGTTTACCTAACCGACGAGTAAAGTTGCCCGAGCTACACATATTTAAGTTTGATAGTAAGCTGGAGAATTGGATAACCTTCCGTGATACGTTTACAAGTTTGATTCACAATAATGTTAGTATCAGCGACATCGAAAAGTTTTATTATTTGTTGTCATCGGTTAGCGGGTCGGCATTAGCTACAGTAAAGTCGATGCCGGTCACAGCGGATAATTATCAGATCGTTTGGAGCGCGTTGGTAAAGCGGTATGAAAATAAGCGAGCGCTTGCTACCGCATATTTAGACAAACTATTTAATTTTAAACCATTGACTAACGAGACAGCATTGAACCTTAATAATTTTCTACAAACATATCAGGAAAATATAACGGCATTAGAACATTTAAATGTGTCGGATTTATCCAGTTTTATTCTATTTCAAATATCGTTACGTAACCTCGACCCCGTGACGCGGCGTGAGTTTGAACAAACCATGTCCCCGGGTGAAATACCTACTGTGCGGCAACTTTTGCAATTCGTTGAGAAACAAGTACGTGTCCTTGAAATGTCAGAGTGCAAGTCGGGGTACGTTAAACCGTCTACGTCGTCTTTCAAGCAGTCTGTACCTAAAACGTTTCAAACTAAAAACACGGACAATACTAAATCGTACATTAAACCTACATTTGCATCAGCTGTGGCCAGCAAGGATAACAGTGCCGAGAGACAGAAACCTAGTGGCTGTCCTTGTTGTCAAATGCCACACGCTATCTATAGATGCAACGTTTACAACGCGCTCACACCTGAACTTCGCACTGCCAAAGTCAATGAGCTCAGGTTATGTGGGAACTGTTTGCGTGGTAATCATACACTCAGTGATTGCACGTCCAAATTTAGTTGTACGGTTTGCAAACAAAGACATCACAGCACACTTCACATAGACTCACCTGTGTGTCAAGAAAATGTTGTGGCCCTCACGTGTTCAACAGAACAAACAGTTTTGCTTGGCACCGCAATTATTCACGTCGCAGATGCTTGGGGTCAATACCACACCGTGCGTGCTTTAATTGACAGCGGCGCAATGTCAAGCTATATAACACAAGCCTGTGCTAGTAAATTAGGGCTATCTCGCCGTAAGTGCAATTTTAAACCTATCGGTTTAGGTGGAAACCAAGTGCAAAACTTTGGTTTAACAACGTGCACGATGAAACCTCGTCACGGTGGGTTGCCGGTTCTATCGACAGACGCTGTTATTGTAGGGAATATTGCGGGCAATTTGCCCACGATGCCGTTACCTACTGAGGTGTGCGATAAATACCTACACCTCGACTTAGCGGACCCTGCCTTTTATCGCCCCGCACCTGTGGACGTATTGATAGCAGGCGATGTTTTCCCGTATGTTTATGACGGAGATAAATTATTTGCTGATCAGCCAGGCATGCCCGTGGCACTGAAGTCTATTTTTGGATATGTCATCACGGGTCAAGTTGAATTAAAACATTGTAGTCAAAAGCGTATCACAGCCAGTAGCAGCACTCTTACCGGGTTTTCAAGTACTACTGCGAACTTAGACCAGGTGATGAACTCCTTTTGGGAAGTGGAAAGTATACCTTCTGAGAAACCGCAAAAGCCGGACGATATTCTAGCGGAAAAATTGTTCGCACAGGAACATATTCGGGATCCTGAAACGGGTAGGTATACAGTTAGATATCCATTTCGGCCAGACAACAGTCTCGGCGATTCTCGACAGATGGCGCTACGTAGACTTATAAATTTGGAAGTGCGTCTTAACCGCGACCCTCAATTGAAAGCTGAATATCATAAATTTATGTCTGAATATGAATCCTTGGGACACATGACTTGTTTAGGCGACATGCAGGACGTGGATTCCAAATATTTGATTCCGCATTTTTGTATCATCAAACCGTCGAGTACCACCACTCGACTACGCACGGTTTTTGATGCGTCGTGTCGTACCACCAACCACAAGGCGCTCAATGATGTGGTGCTCGCAGGCCCTAAGCTCCAAGCAGACATAAATCAGATATTAATAAATTTTCGGTTACATGAAATTTGTTTATCTGCCGACATTTGTAAAATGTACAGACAAATTATGATACATAAAGATCAACGACCTTATCAACACATATTGTGGCGAAACTCAACTGATCAACCTATACAGGTTTACGAGCTTAACACAGTTACATATGGGGTTGCCAGTAGTCCATACCTGGCAATGAAAGTACTGCACACGTTAGCGGACGATGAAGTAGACACGTATCCAACTGCTGCAAAAATACTGACACGCGGTTTCTTCATGGATGACCTATTATGGTCCGAGCCCACACTGTCGGAGGCACTGCAGTTACAAAAAGATTTACGTGCTCTGTTAGAAAGTGCTGGCTTGGTTCTCCGAAAATGGTCGAGTAATAGTCCACAAGTCTTAGCTGCAGTGCCAGAAGACTACCGGGAGACACCGATTGAGTTTAATGATGAAGAAAACTTGTCACTCAAAGTCTTGGGTCTGCAGTGGCAACCTGTCACAGACAGTTTTTCATTTAGCACGTCACCTTTCGATCAAGAGGTCACAAAGCGGACCACTCTTTCACAAATTGGGCGGCTTTTTGATCCACTCGGTTTCGTAGCCCCGTGCATATTTTATGCAAAATGTTTCATGCAAAAGCTTTGGGCCCTGAAACTGGACTGGGACCAGCCCTTGCCTGCTAATCTGGAAGCAGAATGGGTAACCTTCGTCAAGGAACTACCGCTGCTTTCAGAAATGAAACATGAGCGACACGTCATGGTCAAGCAAAGTACATACTGTCGCATATTAGGGTTCGCCGACGCCTCAACTCTTGGCTATGCAGCGATCGTGTACCTACATACCACTAACGATAAAGGGGAAAGCAAAGTCAGTTTGCTAATAGCCAAATCAAAAGTTGCCCCATTGAAGACAATATCTGTGCCTCGCCTCGAGTTGATGGCGGCACATTTACTAGCCAAGCTAGTAAAGTATGCGTTGGGTATACTGAAGGAGCGGGGTATAGCTGTAGACGACACACTTTTGTTCACGGATTCGTCCGTCGTACTGTCATGGCTTAATACCCCCAGTTACAAACTCAAGACGTTTGTTGCAACTCGCGTGACTAAGATACTGGACTCGGCTCCAAGTACGAGTTGGTATCATGTGAGCGGTGAATGCAACCCTAGCGACATATGCTCTCGCGGCGCGATGCCCTCTGCGTTGTTGGCAACGCCCGAATGGCTCAATGGTCCCAGCTGGCTATTAAATGCGCAGTGGCCTGTTCGATCGATTGATGAGTTTCGTGACGATAATCCCCCTGAACTTAAAACTGTAGTGGAGTCTAAAGGGATGGTCTCTACCGAAGAACCATTGAACCTGATTTACGAGCTTACCGAGAAGCATTCTAACTATACTGCATTAGTTAATGTTGTAGCTTGGATTCAAAAATTTATCAAAAATTGTCGCACGCCTAAGTACGAGCGCACGAAGCTCTCTATAGGTGATTTAAATGCAGCTCGTGACATCATCATTAAGTCTGTGCAACAGCACCATTTCGCTGAAGATATTGCTTCATTGTCGAAAGGCCTTAAGCCTAATCCATCTTTACAAAAGCTTAACCCCTTTGTAGATGCGAACGGTGTGCTTAGGGTGGGGGGTAGGCTTTCGTTGTCCGAAATATCTTTCGAAAAGAAGCACCCCATATTACTACCGAAAAAATGCAACTTCACTAATCGTTTAATAGACTTTCATCACGTGCTTTACTTACATGTAGGTCCACGGACTTTGCAAAGTATACTTAGTCAGAAGTATTGGATTGTGTCGGCACGTAGCGTTGTCCGATTGCGCACTAGTAAGTGCATTGCCTGTTTTAAAGTGAGACCTACAATTAGACAACCTGTTATGGGTCTGTTGCCTAAATTCAGGACTGAGGACGTACATGTGTTTCATACAGTGGGAATCGACATCGGCGGTCCCTATCACATAAAAGAGTCCATTCGAAAGAATGCTCGCATAACTAAGGCGTATCTGTGTGTATTTGTATGTTGTACTACGCGCGCGGTACATTTAGAGACATTGTCTTCCTTGAGCACGGAATGCTTTCTAGCTTCACTTCTTCGTTTCACTGCTAGGCGCGGACTTTGCCATGCTATTATTTCGGACAACGCCACTAATTTTGTTGCAGCTGGTAAACAGCTAGCGGAAGTCTCAGAATTCCTAAAGTCAAACTCAGATGCAATTTTTAGTGGGCTCATGAAACGTCAAATTAAGTGGAAGCATAATCCGCCTACAGGCAGCCACTTCGGCGGTTTGTATGAAGCAGCAATAAAATCGGCAAAAACATTATTAAAAAAATCTATAGGTGATAGAACCTTAATTTTTGAAGAACTGACAACTCTCTTTACACGCGTAGAGGCAGTGCTCAATTCGCGTCCTCTTTGTGCCTTGTCAACGGACCCGAGCGAATTCGAAGTTCTCACACCTGCACATTTCTTGATAGGTCGCGGACTGTTAGACGTTCCCGAATATGACCTAACAACTATTCCCATTAGGAAACTCAGTCGTTGGCAGGCCGTACAGCAAATGGCTCAACAATTCTGGCGTTTGTGGCGTAGAGACTTCCTCCATACACTTCAACAGCGTCAGAAATGGTTCAATGGTTGCCAGGATCTGAAGGTCAGCGATCTAGTGCTAATTCACTCCGACGCACCTCCGCTTCAGTGGTTGTTAGGAAGAGTTACAAAACTACACACCGGACCTGATAACGTGACTCGTGTCGTCAGTGTACGCACAAAAAATAGTGAAGTCATTAGACCCGTCGTGAAGCTAAGTCCTCTTCCTTTGGAACAGGACTCCTAGCTCAGTAGCGAATTCTTTAATTAAAATCTTAGCTTTAAATAATTATATATATTATACAGTCCACTCTCATATGCAGACTTGCACACTCTTTTACCTTGTTCTTTCGACATTATTTTCAAAATTTTGTTAATTGATAGTCAATTCAAAATTTTTGCTAATTATTTATATGTATTATCATATTCTCAGGCCGTTAACATTTCACGTTCCTTAAGAAAATCTTCAACTAAGTGTTAATTCAATTGTGCCTGGAATGATAACTGGGAAATCCTGGCGGATTTCGGTGGGGGGAAATGTAGGGACTTGGCCCGTTCTATATTCAAAACACCCGCCAAACCGCCATAATTGCGACATCGGCGACGTCATTCGCTCTCGCTCTCGGCGTTGTCTACGGATCGTGCAAACGAGCTCCGTATAAAAAATATCATTAATATCGAAAATACCAAAATAGCATCAGTGAAAACCACCTGAACAAAGTGCTAGTGTCTCGTAAAAGCCAGGAACACAAAAGCCCACCAGGAAGTCCCGGGACTGGAAGAATTGGAACCAATTTTATAGTAAGGCGACAGGCGGGTGAGTGGCCAACAGTTATTTCTTTGGGAAATTCAAATGTTTTCAGTGTATAGTAATTAATTTGTATGACCACTGAGCTAACGAAGCAACACCTAGGTATAATTATTAAATTCTTGACTTTATTACTAAAATATATAATAATTAAAGTATATTATTATAGGAAAAGTTAATATGTCAAGGTACGAAGATTTAACAGAAAAGCAAAAGGAATTATATAATACGTTAAAGGATGCGATAGAAAATGAAAAGGATATTACTCATATTCTTAAAGAAATTAAAAAAGAATGGCGCATGAAAAGAAGTTCTTACTACTGCAAATATAACTGAAAAGTTAGAAGGTGGTACGAAGTATAATCTAACACCGCTTGGCTATGCTATGAATTTCAATGATTTTAAGGAAATAATCAAAGTTATTGTAGAAGAAAGTGAAGATAAAAAAGAAGTTCTTACTACTGCAAATATAACTACAAAGTTACCAAGTGGTACAGAGTATAATCTAACACCGCTTGGCTATGCTATGAGTTTCAATAATTTTGAGGAAATAATCAGAGTTATTTTAAAAGAAATTGGAGATAAAAAAGAAGTTCTTACTACTGCAAATATAACTACAAAGTTACCAAGTGGTACAGAGTATAATCTAACACCGCTTGGCTATGCTTTGAGTTTCAATAATTTTGAGGAAATAATCAGAGTTATTTTAAAAGAAATTGGAGATAAAAAAGAAGTTCTTACTACTGCAAATATAACTGAAAAGTTAGAAGGTGGTACAGAGTATAATCTAACACCGCTTGGCTATGCTATGAATTTCAATGATTTTAAGGAAATAATCAAAGTTATTGTAGAAGAAAGTGAAGATAAAAAAGAAGTTCTTACTACTGCAAATATAACTAAAAAGTTACCAAATGGTACGGAGTATAATCTAACACCGCTTGGCTATGCTATGAATTTCAATAATCCGGGAAAAAAGTTAAAACTATTCTAGATGTAGTTGAAGATAATAATATGTTAGAAGAAGTTTTTGCTGATGTAGAAGGAAATGATCGTAGCAGACTTCAGGAGATTTTAAAAACATTAAAAAGTCAAGAGCAAGATGAAGGGCAAAAAACTAAAATTGATAATTGGCTAGCAATACTTGGAGATAGAATATCTAGTTGTAAAAGTAATGAAAAGCCTTTAGTGCCTGAAAGTAGTGTGCCTAGAACTGAAGAAAATATAGTAAAAACTACTAATAAATCAATAATGATTGGTAGTGTTTGTGGTGTTGTAGCTGCATTAGCAGTTGGTGGTGGATGTTTTGCTGCTGGTGTTGCATTACCAATATTGGCTTAATTGGTATAGCTGTTGCTGCTTTCGTACTTACAGGACTTGTTGCTGGTGGTATTATATATGAAGTGTATAAGCCTTGTATTTATTTATTTATTTTTATTTAATAATTTATGTACACACAACAAATTAAAAAGAACAAAATTACAAGAAGGAAATAGATAGTACAAGGGCACTGCTTATTTCAAAAGAAATCTCTTCCAGCAGACCCGCGAGAGGAGAAATTAAAAGAAATACAGGCATAGTGTGCGTAGGTTTACAAATAACAATAAACATACATATACTACATACTAAGTATACATAAATATTTATGATAGGCATATATAACATATAAATATACTAAATACAAATACATATATACAACTAGGATGAAGAAGAGAGATAATGATTTTTAACTTGTTTCTTGAACAGTGATATAGTTTTAGACGAACGGATACTAGGCGGAAGAGAATTCCACAACCTGACCGCATGAACCGTAAAGGAATAGGAATAAACATGTGTTTTATGGGGAGGGAACTTGAGAAGGAATTTAAGGTGGGATCTACATGGGGCATCACATGAACAAGTGTAGGAGAAGCGCTCCCGTAAGTAGGATGGTGATGACGGGTTGTGTAGGATATTGAAAAGGAGACACAATATGCGAATATTCCTGCGGAGACGGATGGGGAGCCACTTGAGATCCTTGCGGAAATTAGAAACGTGATCATACTTTTTAAGACCAAAAATAAATCGAATACATACATTTTGCAAGCGCTCAAGTTTGTTCAATAACTCCTCTGTGACATCCAGATAGCTGTCAGCGTAGTCCAAAATGGGTTGTATGAGTGTTTGGGCAAGAGAGATTTTAGTTTTCAAGGGCAGAAAGTTTTGGAGACGCTTAAGGGAATGAAATGTATAGTGGACCTTTTTGCTGACTTCGGAGACATGCGATTTCCAGGCGAGATTGCAGTCCATAGTTATGCCCAGATATTTGGCAGTCTCTGTGTAATCTATAGGAATGCCGTCCAGATATACCGATAGAAAGCTCGTGAAGTCTACCCTGCTGCGCATCCCTACACTCCCAATGATCATGGCCTGAGACTTCGACGGATTAATAAGAATACCGTGAGACCTAGCCCATCGGCCAATCAAGTCTAGGTCATGATTAACTGCAGCAATGGCGGATTCAGCATCATCACGGGTAAATGACCGGTAAAGCTGCAAATCATCTGCATAGAGATGGAAATTAGATGTAATTGTACTAGCAAAAGAGTTAATAAAAATTGAGAAAAGTAAGGGAGAAAGAACGCCACCCTGGGGAACACCCGCAATGAGATTACACATATCGGAGCAAGTCTCATCGAGGCGAACACATTGCGAGCGACCCCGAAGATAAGAATTAAACCAGGATATACTACTAAGAGAGCAGTTAAGAGAGGAAAGTGTACCGAGAAGGACATCAAAGTCGACAGAATTAAAAGCGTTGCTGAAGTCTAGTAAAATGAGAATACTGAGGGAGTGGTTTTCCATAGCCCAGCTGATATCATCTGTGACTTTAATTAAAGCAGTAACTGTGCTATGGCCAGTGCGAAAACCAGACTGAAGAGGGCAAAGAAGACTGTTACTGGTCAGATAAGCAGACAATTGACGATGTACGATATGCTCAAGGACTTTCGAAAGAAAGGGAAGAATAGAAATGGGGCGGAACTGGGACAATAAAGAGGGGTTTGTGACTTTAGGTAAAGGAATTATATATGCTTGTTTCCAAATCGTAGGAAAACAGGATGAGGATAAAGAAAAATTAAATATATGAGTGAGCACGGGAAGTAAGAGAGGCAAAATAGGTGTAAGCATCCTCGAGCATATATTATCAAGACCAGTAGCAGTAGAAGAGATTGAAGTAACGGATTTTTTTACATCCTCCTCGGTAACAGAAGTAAGATTAAAGGGAGAACATTGGGGTACCGGTAATTGCGTCAGTTGATGCAGTGTCGTAGATTTGGAGAGAGGGTCAAGAGAAATAGGGGGAGTAGAGAAATGTTTGTTAAGAGCGGATAAATCAACATCGTTACTGATAGAGGCGGGAGATTTACCGATACCGTTTGATTTGAGAAATTTCCATACAGCAGAAGAATCACGATTATTAAGAGAGTTGTGGAAATGGCGCTTCTTGGCATCTCGGCACAGATGATTACAGCGATTACGCAATACCTTGAATCTGTTTAAGTTGATTTCCGTAGGGCTGCGTCTGCATCTACGTTTTGCCTGGTCCCTGCGAGCCATTGCTTCCTTGATGTCGGCAGTTATCCAAGGTGCAGGAACATGTTTAACCCTAATACGTCGTTTGGGAGCATGGCGGTCATACAATGCAATAAGTTTGTTATGAAAAAGTTCCACCATAGTATCAACGTTGGTGGCGGCATATAAATCAGACCAGTCAATATCTTTAGCGTCACGTTGAAGCTCATCCGAGTTAATTCCCATGAAATTGCGAAGAAAAAGGAATGAGCTAAAAGAAGCTATTGCACAAGCAATTTCAAATCCTGGTAAGAAGCTAAATGAAGTTGATTTACAATCAGAAATTTCTTCAAAGTCAAGTGTAACAGTGTAGTTATAGCATTTCTCATAATAGTCCAAACAGGTCATAGGAAGGCAGAATCAACAGCACGACGAAAGGATTCGAATAGAGGAATGTTTTTCCTGGCTCTGTTTTTTATAGCAAACCAATAATGCTCAATTTTGTTGAAATCTGGAGAATATGGAGGCAGATACAAAATTTCTGCACCAACTCCTTTAGCAAGCTCGATAATCTTATCAGACTTATGAAAAGTAGCATTGTCAAGAATGACAGTTTGTCCAGGTTCCAAGATTGGTGTCAAAAATTGCTCAAACCATCCATTAAAAACATCCATATTACAGTGGCCTTCAAAGGTTAATGGAGCAACTATCTTTCTTCTACTTAAGGCTGCAACCATACTGATTCGTTGAGTTTTCTTTCCAGATTTTAGGGCATAAAACCGCTGTCCTTTCTGGCAATACCCATAGGTTCAGTGTTATCAATGCCAGACTCATCTATATACACTAAGTTTTTAGGTTCTCTTGTCGCTATAACCCTTGCAAATTGAGCTCGCTATTCCTCATTTCTTTCTTTATACCCGTAGGTCTTTTTTTGTATCCGTTCAGAGGTGTGGCAAGGATAAAAAACAATTGACATAATATATTAAAGTAGTAATAACACAAAATGTTGATAGTAAAGTAAAATGTTGATAGTAAGGCTAGATGCTTCAATTGTTGATCAGTATTGTAGAGTTTTGTAAAAACTTAGAGCAGAAAGTAGCAAAGCTTGAAGAAAAAAATAAAATCTTAGAAATAGAGAATGCTGAACTAAGAGAGAGACTCGGCTTAAACTCAAGGAATTCATCTTTACCAAGTTCCAAAGAGCTGTACAAAATAAAAAAAGACACACCAGAAGATAAGTCAGAGGGCGGCAGGAAGATAGGTGGTCAAGTTGGACATAAGGGGAATTGCCGAGCTAAAATGGAAGCAGATGAGGTGGTGAAGGTAGAGTTACCAAATAGATGCGAGTGTGGTGAAGAAATCGCAATATCGGAAAAACCATATGTCTATCAAAAAGTTGATTTACCAGAAATTAAGCCTTACGTAGTTGAGTATCAATTAGAACATGGTCGCTGTCGTAAATGCGGAAAAAGAAGGAGTAGCAAATTACCAGAAGGAGTTACACCGGATACCTTTGGTCCTAGAGTTAAGTCAGTAGTTGCATCACTAAGTGAGTTTTATAAGAATTCAAAGCGAGAAATAGCGAATATTATGAAAGACATCTTTAACATGAGTATAAGTGTTGGTAGTGTGTCCAATAGTGAAGCAAGGGTTTCGTCAAAATGTAAAGAAGCCTATGAACAAATAGAGGAAGAAATAAAAGCAAGCGAAATTTTGCATATTGATGAAACCAGTCACTACAACAAAGGCAAATTGGGATGGTGCTGGATGTTTGCCAACAATAAAGCAAGTCTTATGAAGTTAGCAGATACAAGAGGAATGAAATTTTTAAAGAATAGTGCATTTTGTGATTACAAAAACCTGGTAATTACTGACAGATATGCAGTTTACAACCACTTCAGTGATGAAAAACGACAAATTTGTTGGGCTCACTTATTGAGAAATTTCGAGAGGTTATCTCATAGTTGGAATAGTGAAGTAATGAGACTTGGCCATTGTTTAAAAGACGCAGCTAATGGATTGTTTGTATTAAAAAACGCTTTGTCAGAAAATGAAATTAGTATTTCAAAGTTCACTAAGCAAGCTAAAGAATTACGAAGATACATACAGTACTGCATGATAAAAATATCTTATATACTTGAAGCAAAAGGAGCTTCACGAACGGTAAAGGGTATTATAAAATCCGAGTCAATGATGTGGACATTTTTGGATGACCCAGAGAATATTCCATTAACGAATAACCATGTTGAGCGACAGATACGGCATTATGTTGTCTATCGTAAGAATTCATATTTTGCACAGTCAGAGCGAGGGAATAGATTTCTTGAGCGGATAATTTCGTTGTATCTGACTTGAAAACAAAAGGAATTAAACCCTTTTCAAAACCTGCTAGCTGTTGTTTCTTAAACCACACCTCTGAACGGATACCTTTTTTTTCTTGTGAATCCTATATTTTTAAGTGCTCGATGAATCGTTTGTCTACTAATATTGCCCCAAAGCTTAGCCATCTCTGACTGAGTTTTACCACCTTGCTCATTTGCAAATTCGGTAAATGCATTCCAGTCGGTAATTTTATGCCACGCTTCCAGGCTTTTTTGATTGAAAATCTCCCGTTTTCTCACGTCTTTTCTTCCACTCATATAAAGTTGTTTTTCCAATCTTAAATCTCTTGGCAACAGTTTCTCCACTCTCTCCTTCATCCAATGCTTCCATTACCTTATTCCTTAAGTCATAACTATATGCTGCTGGCATGCTTACCATCACTACTATAAATCCATATCTTACCTTTTTTGGACTATTATGAGAAGTGCTATAAGTAGAAGGAAGAAGTCTCTTCTTCCTTTTCAAGTAGCTGACACTGGTTTCTTACCAAGAAAAACTTAGCATAACTTTTGTGCTCAAAAAAACTTCTGGATTCCAGTGGGCTTTGTTGCACCACTCAAGGAAAGAACAGGCAGTTACTGATGGAATTTGTTATAAAATAGATATTTAGCCGACAAAGGAAAAATATGCCAATAAGAATGAAAGTCAGTAACTGCAATGAATATAACAAATTTCTTCAAGAAAGGGGAAATGTTTTTCATTATATCAACGATGCCATTGAAAATTGGTACGAAAATAGTCCAAAAGTAGCAGGTGGCAACAATGTCTACAGCGACAAAGTAGTGATTCTAATTCACATAATAACCTATCTATTCAGGATTGGTCTTAGGCAAACAGTGGGATTTATAGAGAAATATCTTGAGCAAATAGGGAAAATTTTGCAAATTATCAGCTATTCGCAGGCTTCAAGAAGGTTTAAAAAGCTTAATATCAAAATCAACGACTGCAGAGTTGATAAGAACGATATGGAAGATATTGAAATTGCTATAGATAGTACAGGTATCAGCATCTACAATAATATTCCAGGCCATAGTAAGGCAAATGGTACAGATAGAAAGTATCGCCGCTATGAGCAAACAAGAAAGCTACATGTAATGCTAGAGATAGGTAGTAAAAAAGTTATAGCTGCAAAATACAGTAGTGGAGTTTATTCCGACCACTATGGAGCCTGTGATCTTATTGAAAGAGTGGATACCAAGTATAACATAAGCACGATATATGCAGATAGGGCATATAATCGAAAGAAGTTATACAAACTGTGCGATGAGCTTGACATAAAGACAAGGATTCCTCCGCAAAATAATGCAGTAGAGCATCCAAAGTTGGATTATATGAATGAGAGAAATTCTACAATCAAGCTCATAAAGTCATATGATGAAGATGGTATGAAGAGGTGGAAAAAAGAGATAAATTATTGGAAGAGATCTTATATAGAAAGTTTTTTCTCGCGACTGAAGCAAATATTTGGATTTAGTTTTAGGAATAAATCTGAGATTAATCGTGAGAAGGAACTGCTACTCAAGTGTTATTTGCTTAACAAATTTACTGAAATAGGCATGGCTAAGTTTGATATAGCTTCATGAATTTATTATACATTACCCACTATCCGAAGAGCTGTGCAACAAAGCCATTCCAGTGCTGGAATGACATGGTGAAATATTATTAAAGTAGCCTCTGTCCCAGTGTCCATTTGGTGTCATTCAAGTCAGCTCTCTTCTTGTCATACCAGTACTGGGATCCAGAAAACTGACCAAGTTGGTCACGCGCTGGCTCTCTAAAATTACTTTAGTTATAAATATTAAGAAATTTACTGGATAAAAAAAAGACAAAAGAATCCCCGTATAGCGAGTTTTAATAATTTAAATTGATAATGTGCTAATACCAAATTCCATTACTAATCGAACAAATAAGAAACATTATAAACTCGTTTAATAGTAGTGCTGGAAATACTGACAATAAAATTACACAGAACATCTGCAAGTAAGCCTATGGTATCGTAGACTCTGTTACGTAAAGTATTTTATTTGATATATTGCCACAACCTCTCAACAGGATTCAGTTCCGTTGAATAAGGAGGCAAGTATATAATGGTAATGTTTTCCTGAAATTTCAAACTTCTTGATCTATGCCAACTTGCACAATCCATTACAAGAAAGGCTTTTTTCGTTCCTAAATCTTTCGACATCTGCTCCAGAAATATATTCATACAATCAGTGTTTACATATGGAGCAAGTAGGCTGATTTTCTTACCACTTCTTGGATTTACCGCACTGTAGATATAGAAATTTTGTCTACCAATTTTCATTTTAACCTGCGTTCTGACCCCTTTTTTAAACCATCCGTGTCCGATTTTTGAATGAGTTCCAAATCGTGATTCATCAAAAAAACACCTCTTTTTCAGGGTGGGAATTGACTATTTTATTGAAGTATTTTTTAAACTCTTCTTGCTTGTTTTTATCTTGTTTATGGTGCATTGGCCTCGGTGTTATATAAGAAAATTTCATCCTTTGTATCTCACGGTGCACTGTTGATTTGCTAATGTTTAGGCCAAATTCCTCTGAGATTTTTATCTGCACTTCCTTAATAGTAATATTTGGATTTCTTTCTACCCATATTTCAATTTGCTCACGTTGATTTTTCTTTAATTTGCTTTTTCTTCGCCGCTGAGACGGGGCAAATAATCTTTCTACTCTACCAAATTTTAGATGCTTTATCCATTCAGTCAAAGCAGTCCTTGAAATTTTACATATTCTTGCCACAGCGCTTATACTACTTTCTTTTCCTGCTATCACCGCTTGTAACTTTTTTGAAACATATGCGTTATTTCTGACCTTTTTTAACATTTCTTTCGCCAAATTTACAACTTTTTCGTCTAATAGTTTTGACCTTAATGCCATTTATACCTCTCTATTTTATCTACTTTATTATCACTTCTTTCCCATTATTGTCTATCTGTTCTTTGGATAGTGGGAATTGGTATAACAAGCGCAATTTGGCTGAATGTAGAAAAAATAAAAAAAGCTGCTATAATTTTATGTAATTTGCTAAAAAATATCTGAATTTTGTCATTGAGCCTGCACGGATCAAAAACAAGAATAAATACTCTTATTGGTATAACAAGGAAAGTGGGAAAGTTTGTCAAGTAGTAAAACTAGAGAGCTAAAATGAAAGAAGGTAAACTCTAGAGTGTACGTTCAGTGGCACTGTCTATAAGAGAGATTGTATTATCTATCCCATAAAGCTTTATAAAAGATCCCATTCTAGGGCCGGTTTTTTGTCCAAGTAGTGTTTCATATAAAAACTGAAACCAATCACGTAAGTTATTGTAATTGTATTTTTTTCCGATGGAAAAAATCTGAGATTGAATCTCTTCAGCAGTGGTCGTAATAGGCAGGGAATGTAGGTTGTTCTTTAAATCTAGTAACGCTTCTTTCTCTTTTTCGTTTGAAGCTTTATACGCTTTTGTTGGCTTGATAAAGTCGTGATAATACCTAACTGCAAAATCCGAAAGCCTATCTAGCATTTTGTTGCTTTCTGGTGTAACGTTTGGTGCATAAGTTGATATAAAACCCCAAAGAATCTCTTTATTTTCAGCATTACAAGCTGCTGCCAGGTTTAAAAGTAACGAAAAATTTATGCCTGAAGTTTCTACGTTTGGAACTTTACCCTGGTGGATGTGCCATACAGGGCTATTTACATCCTTTTCTTCACTCTCATTGTAACGCTTAGCAAACTCTAAATATTCATCAGTTGATTTTGGTATCACATCAAAATATAAACGTTTAGCTTTTTTAGGACTCTGAAAGATGTATAACGCTAAACTCTCTGTGGGTGCATAAGTTAGCCACTCCTCAATTGAAATACCATTTCCTTTTGATTTTGATATCTTCTTTCCTTCTTTATCAAGAAATAACTCATAGCAAAACAAAAGCGGTGGCTTTTCTCCAAGTATTTTACATATTTGACTTGAAAGGAGCAGATGGAGTCAAATCCTTTCCATGAGCTTCGTAATTAACTCCGAATGCAGCCCACCTCATCCCCCAATCAGGTTTCCATTGCAGTTTACATTTTCCTTTTGTCACTGGAACTTCTATTTTTCCCCGTTTGGGTCTTCATACGTGATTGTTCCTTTATCTGTATTTGTTTCAATTACTGGAACTTGTAAAACTTGGGAAGTTTTTGGGCATATCGGCAAGAATGGACTGTAAGTCTGCTGCCTTTCTTCCCGAAATGATGGAAGCATTACGTCCATCACTTTATCATAATTTTTCAGCAGGAGTAAAAGTTTTTCATCGTAAACGCCAGATTTATAACACTCTGTTGCACTCCTAAATTCGTATTCAAATCCAAACAAATCAAGAAATTTACACAACAACGAATTCATGTGATGACCATAACTCTCATGAGTGCCAAATGGGTCAGGTATCATGGTTAATGGCTTGTTCAGATTCTCTCTTAGCATTTCCTGATTTGGTACATTATCTGGTATTTTTCGCAAACCATCCATATCGTCGGAAACTGCAATGATTTTGGTTTTTATACTAGGAGCTATTTTTTTTAGAGCGTTTGCAATAACTGTGGTACGAAAAACTTCCCCAAAAGTACCAATATGTGGTAAACCCGAGGGACCATAACCAGTCTCAAATATTATCTCTTTTTTATTAGGGAATTCTTGTAGTATTTTTTCTGCTTCTTGAAATGGCCAGCTTATAATCATTGAATTTAAATTAATTATCTTACCTAAAATGCTATTCATTTCAATAGATTTTTAATTAATGATGTAGTATTAGTGTTAAAGCTCTTATTAGAAGGTTAAAGATATGTCTACTGGCAGCATACAAACGAATCAATTATTTAAAGGTCTTACAAGACCTGCAATGCTCTTTGGTGTGAGTTATATGTTTGCAATATTAAACGTTCTAATTTGCATGCTAATTTTCATTAATACAAATGATCTTAGAGTAATTCTCCTGATGTTACCAGGTATACATCGACTTGGCTATAAAGCTTCTGCAAAGGAACCGTTGTTTATTGAGCTATTTATGGTAAAGTTGGGAAAATGCTCCAAATGTTTAAATCGGTTTTATCATGGAGCCAATTCTTATGACATTACTTGATGTTATGCAATGTTGAGATTTAGAGCTATTCAATCAAAAAATAAATCTATTCTAAATAGAGAGGTTCACGCTGCCGAATTTATACCTTATTCTTGCTATTGGAATAGTACAATCTTGATAACAAAGCAGAATTGGTTAGTTAAATTTATAAAATTAAATGGCTTTGCGTTTGAAACGGCCGATGATGAAGACTTGGTGATACAAAATAATATCAGAAATCAGATGCTAAGAAGCATTTCATCTCCAGCATTTAGTTTGTACTTTCATACCATCAGACGTAAGAAAAATATTTTTTCTGATGAATTTGCAAATCAGAGTTTACCAATTTTTTTTGCTAACCATGTAAATCTAAAATGGAGAGAAAAACACGCAACTAGGCAATCTTTTATTAATGATTTATACATTACGATTATTCGTAGGGCAGATACAAAGGGAGTAGAATTTTTATCACATCTACTGAAAAAATTTGGGCATGTAACTTCAAAACATGCTTGGGAAAGTGATATGCGTGATACCTATGAAGATTTAGAGGATACGACAGATCGTATAGTAACAAGCCTTAGGAATTATACTTTGTGCTTCATCCTCGAGATTAGAGAACAATTGTAGTTTCACGTAGTAACTCGCTAATCTTGCACTATAGTTTAAAAAATAATTTAAGACTGTAAAATAAAAATATATGCATTTTTACAGAAATAAAATACAGATATTTGAGCTGTTATCCCCGATCCCAGCCGATGGCTTGACGTTCGCTAGATCAAACCTCATTCGCGTTTTAGTGCTCCGCTAGTCTGCACGTCATTCTTTCTCCGTATTTTGTATTGTATCTACCCTACATTTTAATTTTAATTTTATTAATTTTTTACTTTTTAATTGCAAAGTTATTTTAATATGCCTAAAAGAAGTAATGACGAGGACAGTGACGAATATATTGAGCGGAAGATTAGAAGGATCGAGAAGAAGTTGCGTCGACGCAAAAAACGTTCGCGTCGTACTCCTTCAAGCGATTCTAGGGACTGTACATCACCCGTGCCGTCACTACCCGAAGGTACATTACATACTTGCAAATTAATTGGTATATTTTATTATTGAGATACATTTCAAATCTAAAATGAACAGTGCTTCCTTTCGTAATAGTAACTGTCATTAAATAATTATATTGTTTTACCAGAAGTTTCTTGAACTTCATATATAATTTAACCATTAGTTATACAAGGTAGTCACTGCACAAATACTAGTATCTATCACGTCATACGTGATGTGACTGTGCTGGTAAATAATTTTGTACAGTATTTGTTCAAATTTATATGAAACTACCTCCGTTACGAAATATACAAATACTTAGCAGTTCATACTGCTTTGTAGATAATTTTGTATTCGTATTACGGTCATGTTTATTTTACTAATAATAAATATTATCTAAAGTGCAAAATAATAAAATATTCTTATTTTATGCACTGTTTTCTAGATAACAGAGAACCGCTAATAATTGAGTCGATAGACTTGAGCGACCAGCCCGGCCTACCGACACAAGATGTTGATCTAGAACAAATCCCAGGGCCGTCCACATCTGCTACGACTGGTCCTGAAGAATGCGCATTGGATGATGATATCCTCGAATTATTAGGCGCTTCCCCGTCAAAGTCTAAGAAAATGGGAGGTAACATCCAAAAAGATATCGCATTAAGATGGGAGCATATAGCAACCTCAGGCCTCTCTAAACAAGCTAAAAAAGAGTTTCTTGAAAAATATTTAGTGCCACGCAATGGTTCTAAGCTGGCTGCTCCCCTTCTAAACCCAGAGATTAAGGCAGCCTCTTCAGACATCCTGATAGGCAAAGACAAGAACACCGAGAATAAACAAACTCAAATAACATCAATTATTTCTTGCATAGGGGAAGCCCTTACAAAGATGTTCAGCTCTGAATATAAAGAAGCCTCGGTCATAAAACCATTACTTGATGGTGCCCAATTGCTTTGTGACTTACAATTCAGTGAGTCAATGAAAAGGAGAAACCTTATCTGTGCATCCATTAAAAAAGAAATTAAAACTCAACTTTATGAGACTGAGATTGATACGTACCTGTTTGGAGAGAAGCTGGCCGACACTCTTAAAGCTGCTAAAGCTATTTGCAAATCAGGTTCCGAAATTAAGGCATCTAAACCAAAAGTCGCGGCTTCTCGAGTTTATTCTCGTAATTTAAACATGCTGCATGTGCTTCATATATTCACAACTTCACGAAATTATCTTGTTAGCTGTCGAGCGATCTCTTATTTATTGTCGACGAAACCGCGCTCTGCTGAGATTTACAATTCGGCCACAAAAGTTTATAACTTTGTAAACTAAATTAACTGAGAAAAACCGAACAAAGCCCACATATACCCTGTTTATATAATATATCATTACTGCTTATACACCCAGACATAACTTTCCTTAATATGCCTTTTCAATAATATGCCCAGGGTCCGCTACGTAAGAGTAATACTTCTTATATAACAAGGATCCTTAATAATTAAGTTAGCTTTAATAATAAAAGTGTCGATAAACGCTTACCGGTTTATCTGCTTTCACCTTAAATTGATAGAAATACTCTCATATACTTACATTTGCTACAAAATAGATTAATTTAGCGCCTGTAGCTATTCGTAGCAGTCTGGTGATCGTAGCAAGTGCTACGAAAGTCGTAGCATTAAATCGATTGACCGTGTGGTGGAATTAAGTGTGCAATAAGATTTAGGAATAGAACAATCTCGAAAGGACTAGTAGATTGACAGCCTAGGTATATGCTGAGACGTGTAGATGGGTACCGACATGGCGGTGACGTCACAGACAACACTGCAGCCGCTTATAATGCGTGGATTACAGTGTAAACACGAGATAGCCGCCGGCTTAGTGTTGCTTCCACATCTAACCACGTTGGCACTATGTAATGTACACGGCATTGCAAGACTTTAAAATAAGGTCAGACACTCATGAGTATAGAAGCAGAAGAAGTGTGTATGAGAAGACAGAAGAGGCGCTGACGAACCTCCTTTTATCCGTGGTAAACAAATAAAGCATCGTAATATAGTACGACATCACAGAGCGCCGCCTGGTCCCCAACGAATCCTTTACTATATAACTATGGGCGCTAGACACGTACCCATGCCCTAGCCACCTTGCCTACCAGTCAGGCTTCGGCTGATTTCAGTGTGTTACTAATGTGTGTGTGACTGTATCTGACATAAGACTAACATTTTAGTTAGAGTTTACTTTCAATTGGACTACAAGCAAAGCGATGGTTGTTACGACACCGATAGCCTGCGACAACAGCTTTATCCAGATTGGCATTACTCAACGGATGCACAAACAACATTAGATGCGATATCGTAACGTATGGCCAACTGTACAGCCAACATACAATAGATAGCCAATAAGCCAACACGGCAGGCCTCCGCTTGTGGCTAATCTGTTGATCATTGGACGTGTCGAAGTATTTATTTTAGGACGTCTGTAAGTTCCCATGAACCGGTCATTTTGAATTAGGTTTGTTTTCTGATATCGGTGGTTAAAGACATTTGTTATTTTGCACAAAAACATGTCTATAACATCCAAACTCGATAAACCCTGAAACAAAATAAATATTAATTTTCAGTAAGTATTAAATGTTTGACCGCTGATGTTAAGCGGCCATCAAAGCCTATTATAGCTAACGATACCAGCGTGGAACCAGCACGTTGCCTACTATTTATATTGTCGAAAGGACTCACTGATATTAGATATTTTTCTTACTACCAGTATAGCCTCCTTAGGGAGCCCTTGAAACCTTACTCAACTGCAGCGACCTTCTATAAGGTCCGTACTGTCCCGTAGTACAGATAAGCATAGCGAGATTCAAGTTTATTATAGAAAATCATATTATCCCTTTAGTTTTCAAAGAGTTTATGTTCAGCACTTAAATTAGCTTATATATAAGGCACGCCATGTTGAATATTACCAGCGAATTACCCGTCAAGTACAGACAGCTGGGTTGAAAGCGAGTCAGTTAATGAGGTTCTGAAGCAGTGTCTCGTCAGTGGCGTGTGATCGGTGCCGCCATCAAACGTGATGCATCGTGTCTTCTGAATATACACCTCATATGGACTGTGGTGATAATGTAATCATTGTTAATGCAGAAAAGGTACATTTCACCGGAAAGAAATTTAAGGATAAAATCTACTATAGGCATACAGGTTATTCTGGTGGTTTAAAGAAAACTACTCCAGATAATATTTTAAATGGCAAATTCCCTGAGCGTGTGATAAAAATGGCAGTAAAAAGAATGGCAATACGCAGATTAATTATCTGCATCCATGGCAGTTAGCGCATCCACAAAATAAATTACTTAATGCCATGTATTCCACCTTTATTTAAAGGGCTTTTCTGTTAGTATTTTACATCAGAGTGCGCAGAATGACTGAATATTGAAACACCAGCCAAATCTGATGCTACGTTAATTTTGAGTGTCCTCCGATTTTACATGCGAAATTGTATTATGACGATGCGCTGTGGGCTTTATATAGGTTTACCAAAAAGCTTGTAGTTAAGTAGCTTACTGTCATGGATCTCGGTAACGTTCGATCTCGAGTAGATCTCGTCAAAAAATGGCTATAATAGGAACCAGTTCAATCGAGAGATGACATTACATGACGAGCAATACAAATATTTAATGCATTCATACATATCACCACGCAGAGTCCCTTTCGGAGGTTATGTGAAATCTTAATATATACTTTTCTCTTTTATTTAAAACTGTTTGCTATTCCTTAAACCCAGCTGATGTAAGTTGTGTGCGCAGATGTCACGGTAGCTCAGCGCTGCGCCCACCTGCACCCAGCACACACAGGATACCTGACAGAGGTATAATACGAGACTACACCATCCAGGAAAAAAATATTCCACCAACTTTGAACACGAAAACCAACTTTGTGACTTTGAGATAGGGGTGTCCACGAGTGCAAGTGCAAACTTGGCGCATGGTAATCCGCGAGTACGGACTAACTGCTTAATTATGCGACCGCGTACCCCCGGATTATGTTTTTATTTTCGGGCTCTTGCATAAATTCCTTAGAATATTCTCTTAATGCGCGGCTTTATCTAGACGCGGCCATTACTCTAGCACGTCTGCGGACAAATTAAAAGAAAATGTGCGCTGCGAATAAATAAACACTGTACTGTACTGTACTGAGACAGAAGATTGAGACAAATTACTCGCTATAATACAGGATGAAGTGATATGTACCTGTCTGTACCAGTACTTTACAATGTAATTAATTGAAACTCACCGAAAATGCACTGAGAATAGTATATTTTTTGTACTCATTCAATGATTACAGCCATAAAGTGTTGAATAGTAGATTGTTCTGAAATGGTATGTTTTTTTATACCACTTAGCTGGCACACAAGCATACGGCCCACCTGATGGTAAGCAGTCACCGTAGCCTATAGCCGCTAACAATACCGGGGGTATCACTAACGGGTTGCCAACCCTGTTGTTGATGAGAACTCACTGTGCTAGCAGCTTTACTAAAAGCCCAGCGTATCCTCGTGAAGCACTGGCAACCTTACTTACCGCATAAACAACACTACCAAAGTACTGTTATTTGACTGCCGTCTTCTGTAAGGTAGAGGTACCCAGTCGGGTGGCTCCAACATTAATGGGAAAATCCACGGAAGACGATAATTCGCCCTACCTCTCTTTTTAAATCATCACAATTATATTCTTCAAACTTCACCAAATAACCGTACAATATAATTTTAACATGAAACATATCTCCAAAGTAAATACAGCGATAATAAAAGCGCTGAAACTTTCAAACGCTCGTATTTCATCTGAAGTTTCACCTGAAAATACTTTGCCGATAAGTTACAAGTAATCCTGTGAGAAAATCCCAGCACAGGAGGTAAGTTAGTGGCTCGCAGCGGGCGCCGGCGCCGGGACGATGCATCACGTTTGATGGCGGCACCGATCACACGCCACTGACGAGACACTGCTTCAGAACCTCATTAACTGACTCGCTTTCAACCCAGCTGTCTGTACTTGACGGGTAATTCGCTGGTAATATTCAACATGGCGTGCCTTATATATAAGCTAATTTAAGTGCTGAACATAAACTCTTTGAAAACTAAAGGGATAATATGATTTTCTATAATAAACTTGAATCTCGCTATGCTTATCTGTACTACGGGACAGTACGGACCTTATAGAAGGTCGCTGCAGTTGAGTAAGGTTTCAAGGGCTCCCTAAGGAGGCTATACTGGTAGTAAGAAAAATATCTAATATCAGTGAGTCCTTTCGACAATATAAATAGTAGGCAACGTGCTGGTTCCACGCTGGTATCGTTAGCTATAATAGGCTTTGATGGCCGCTTAACATCAGCGGTCAAACCTTTAATACTTACTGAAAATTAATATTTATTTTGTTTCAGGGTTTATCGAGTTTGGATGTTATAGACATGTTTTTGTGCAAAATAACAAATGTCTTTAACCACCGATATCAGAAAACAAACCTAATTCAAAATGACCGGTTCATGGGAACTTACAGACGTCCTAAAATAAATACTTCGACACGTCCAATGATCAACAGATTAGCCACAAGCGGAGGCCTGCCGTGTTGGCTTATTGGCTATCTATTGTATGTTGGCTGTACAGTTGGCCATACGTTACGATATCGCATCTAATGTTGTTTGTGCATCCGTTGAGTAATGCCAATCTGGATAAAGCTGTTGTCGCAGGCTATCGGTGTCGTAACAACCATCGCTTTGCTTGTAGTCCAATTGAAAGTAAACTCTAACTAAAATGTTAGTCTTATGTCAGATACAGTCACACACACATTAGTAACACACTGAAATCAGCCGAAGCCTGACTGGTAGGCAAGGTGGCTAGGGCATGGGTACGTGTCTAGCGCCCATAGTTATATAGTAAAGGATTCGTTGGGGACCAGGCGGCGCTCTGTGATGTCGTACTATATTACGATGCTTTATTTGTTTACCACGGATAAAAGGAGGTTCGTCAGCGCCTCTTCTGTCTTCTCATACACACTTCTTCTGCTTCTATACTCATGAGTGTCTGACCTTATTTTAAAGTCTTGCAATGCCGTGTACATTACATAGTGCCAACGTGGTTAGATTTCGACGCCTTATCTCGCTACCAGATGCTTAAAACAATTAGGCTTAGAGTGTCCTGACAAGTCTGTTTCTGAGGTTATTCAACATGACTTCTATATTGACGATTTCATTTCAGGAGGCTCGATTGAGTCAGATGTTGTAGAACTTTGTAAAAATGTAATTAAACTGCTAAAAAAGGGGCAATTTCATTTAAGAAAATGGCATTCTAACCATACCAAAATTATTAATTGTATTATACAACAAGACAGTGATGATGACTTACTTAATCTCAGCAATAATGAATACTCAAAGACTTTAGGTTTACTTTGGGCTTGTAAGGAAGATAAGTTACTTTTTTCTATAAATATTAAAGAGACTGCAGAGGTTAGCAAACGAACAATATTATCTATCACATCACAGATTTTTGACCCATTGGGTTTAGTTAACCCATGCTTACTTCCAGCAAAAATAATATTGCAGAAATTGTGGTCTTCTAAAATTACATGGGATGAGGTTGTTCCGAAAGAAATTCAAATTATGTGGCAAAATTTTGTAAATTCATTACTTCACATAAATAAAATTAGAATTCCAAGACATATAATATGTGAATTCCCATTAAAAATTGAACTTCATGTGTTCAGTGACGCATCAACACAAGCCTATTCTGCATGTGTATATGTAAAATCAATATCTGAGAACAATGATGTTTCAGTTCATTTAGTCACAGCAAAGAGTCGCGTAGCTCCCATTAAACCGATGACAATACCAAGGCTGGAGCTCTGCGGTGCTGTCCTAGCCGCTCAATTGGCAGAAAAAGTAATTTCAGACTCAGAGTTACCTGAATATCGGGTTAAGTGTAATTTATCAACAGATATAACAGAAGATTATTTTTCTGAATTTATTAAACGATTTTCTAGTTTCAGTAAACTGCAACGCGTCATAGCTTATGTACATCGCTTTATTAATAATTGTTTATATAAAAATAAGAAGTCTACAGGTCATTTACGAATTCATGAACTCAATTCAGCGTTAAACTCTTTATGCAGATTAGCACAACGCGAACATTTCTTAAAAGAATATGATTTATTAAAAAATGGCAAGCAGTTACCTACTAAAAATAAGTTACTTAATTTAAACCCATTCTTTAATAGTAATGATAATTTGCTTCGAGTAGGCGGAAGATTATCTAACTCATTTTATGATTACGATACAAAGCATCCCATACTCCTACACTCATCACATTATATCACAACACTTTTATTCAATCAATATCATACATTGCTCATGCATTCAGGACCTCAACTGCTATTAGCCACTTTAAGGCATAAATTTTGGGTTATCGGTGGTAGAAACCTTGCTCGAAAAATTGTACATAAATGTATTAAATGTTGTCGTTTTTCAGGGAAAGTTTATCAACCAATAATGGGTAACCTCCCTGAACAACGTTTGCATGCTGAATATCCATTTTCTAACACTGCAGTTGATTACGCGGGTCCGGTAATGATATTGAACCGAAAAGGTAGAGGCAGTCAATTAATAAAATCCTATTTGTGTATATTTATATGTTTGGCTATTAAGGCAGTGCATATCGAACTTGTAACCGATCTGAGTACTGAAACTTTCTTAGCGGCGTTAAATCGATTCATCGCTCGTAGAGGCAAACCCACTAACATTTTCTCAGACAATGGTAGAAATTTTGTAGGCGCATGTAATGAGTTGTCTAAATTCCTTAAACAAAATTCTAATAATATTACTGAAAACGTGGCAACCTTATCAGTAAATTTTAAATTCTCGCCTGCTTACAGTCCGCATTTCAATGGTTTAGCTGAGGGTGCGGTAAAGTCTGTCAAGTTTCTTTTTAAAAGAGTGGTGTCATCTACAAATTTAACTTATGAAGAGATGAATACGGTTCTTGTGCAAATTGAGGGCATTCTCAACTCGAGACCTCTCACTCCAATGTCAACAGATCCTTCTGATCTTGCAGCCCTCACGCCCTCACATTTCTTAATTGGACGAACAATTACATTATTACCTTCTCCTCTAGTCAAGGACGGCGTTAATATACATACTCTCTCACGGTATAAGAGGACGCAACAATTGAAAGCCCATTTCTGGACACGTTTCTACAAAGAATATATTGCAGAACTACAAAAACGACAGAAATGGCGCAAAGCAGGAGGACAGCTTCACTTAGACGAGATGGTGCTTGTCAAGGACGATCAGGCTCCTCCCAACCGATGGCTGCTCGGGCGCGTTATCCGCCTGCATCCCGGCTCCGACGGCGTGGCGCGCGTCGCCGACGTGTTCACCAGCTCCGGAACCCTACGACGAGCCTTTAATCGACTGTGTCCGCTGCCTGTGATGGACATACCTTTCGTTCCTGGGGCGGCAATCTGTTAACGCCTAGCATGCATTTTCTACTAATGCATGCTGACCGACGGGAGCGGGCAACACTACGGCTCGTTCCAACTGCGACAGGTCGGCCATCTTCCCGACCAGTTCATTCGACTCTGCGTCTGCGCCCACTCACTCGACAAGAAGCCACGCGGCGTACGAAATTAATGTACCTAGCTATTCCATCTTTTATTATTATATTTCAAGTGATTATCAAAAATAAGCTTTTATTTTATACACCACCGCTCGGCACCGTCATCAAGAAAATTCCCTGCCTACTAGCGTCTTCAGATACCAAGATTTTTAACTTCACGGCTGAGCTGCAGAGCATTACCATCCAGGAGTAGTTGAGGAAGGTGCGACCCTGGCTATCATTCTCGAGCTGCCGACAACAATAACCTGTGTCTTTAGGGGATTAATTTGTAAGCCATGTGCACGACTCCACTCAGTTATTTTTGCTAAATCTATATTAATCATACCTATAGCCTCAGGTAGTCGATCCACAGAAGCCTGAGAATAGATCTGAAGGTCGTCTGCATAAAGGTGGTAAGAGGAAAGAAGATTGTCAGAGATAGAATTTATAAAAATTGCGAAAAGAAGAGGTGATAAAAAGCCACCCTGCGGCACGCCTGCAGTAGTACTACACCAGGATGAATGAGAATCATCTATACGTATACACTGCCGGCGACCAGACAGGTAACTGCGAAACCAGCCAATTACTGTTGGAGATACGTTAAGAGAATGCATAGTCCCAAGAAGCACATCAAAATCCACGTTATTGAAAGCGTTTCTGAAATCTAACAGTGCAAGCACCGTTAGATTCCTTGTACTGTACCCTTATGGAGTTCAGAGAAGATTTCTTAAATTTTGTCCACAGAGGGCAGGTGTAAAAACATTGGCAGCATGCTCTAAATAGCATCACCTTAACATCCCTGCTACAGTAATAAAATTTGCGTGCAAGCATGTTACACCGTACCGAAAGCGCCCTTCTTTCCCTCTCTATGTCTAGGTCATCCCTGAGATATTCGTCCATCTGATGACCCAGATATTTAAATTGCTGCACCACACTAATAACCCTACCACTTAATCTAACTTCAGGCACCCTTTCCGGACCCTTGCCTGCTCTGGAAATCATCATCTCTGTTTTGTCCACGTTTCAATCCATGAACATTTTCATACTGTACACAGATTGAAAGCAGTTTCCTCAGACCACTCGATGGACTAAGCAGCACCATATCATTTGCAAAGCTCAAGTTGTTAACACACACATTACCTAAATGACATCCTATTCTGGTGCTACTCAGTGCACTTAACAGGCCGTTTATATATATGTTGAACATATCCGGCGAGGTGAGCCCTCATTGGCGTACTCCACACTCTGATTTGTAGTTACCAGAAGTCGCGCCTCCCCACCTTACATTGTTTGTTTGGTTTCCGTACCAGCACCTAAATATATCGATGACTTTCTTATGCGTCCCGCTGTCGCGCAATTTGCTCCAGAGAATATCATAATTCACAAAATCAAATGCGCTGCTCAGATCTAGGCAGCAAGTATATACGGAGGTTTCCCGGCTAACATAAAAGTCTACCGTGTGCTTTAGACTCACAATAGTTGAATCGGTTGATAATTCTGGACGGAAACCAAACTGAGCATCATCTATAGCGAGATTCTTTGATAATTCGGGGTGCAGCAATCGTTCCAGTATCTTGCCAATTACTGTCCCCAAGGAGACAGGTCGGTAATTACATGCCGAACTAAGATTACCTGATTTCTTTTTAACAATTGGGATTACAATAGTTTTCATTAAGCCTTCAGGTAGGTAAGTATGAATACTTCAGACATAAATTAAACTAGCTCATCAGTTTTTTATGTACTTCCTTACCGGCACTTACAATATGTTCGATACCTCATTAATCATGTCCGGGGGACTTACCACGTTTTATTTGTTTAACAGCTAAACTTTAATTCAGACTGGCCCTCAATGTTCACTTTTAGTTTCAAAAATTTCAACGTGCAACATGTAACAATCATTCTACATTTGGTTCGGTTTAGTCGAGGCGAAGCTAAAGTCAAACTCTTTTCCGACGGGTAATTTGTTTTCAGTAAAAGTGAAGAACGACGCGAAACTAAATTAGACATAAAATCTAAATGTCCCTTCAAGATAACTACAGTTTTGGAAAACGATAGGTATGAGTAAAGAGAGATGAATGGCTCTAATAGGCTGTACACATTTTCCCACTAAAACGTACGCGAAGTACCTCGAGGCCCAGAAGGTTGATTAGAAATTTCCGAAAATTATAGTAACCATGACGTGACGGCGTATATAGATGAGTTAATTACTTTTGTTCATGAAACTGATCGCAATAATAACTTATTAACTGATACTACAGCCGATACTCTGTCCACAAATAGCGATACTATGTATGTGGGTAGCGAAACTGTCTCTTATTAATGAACGTCTGTAAACTCACGCAGGTAGAATACTATGGTTAGTCTCGCACTATTTCTGAATAAACTTCATGTAATGGTTCCAATTCAATCAATAGCTACTGTTAGCGCCATCTAGTCTTAAAGCACACACTACACAATTACCGCCACAGTCCTTTATCTATTTATATCGATTTAGTCTATGACACTCCCTACCTCTCCTATGGTGAACGAAGGAACGACAAGAATGAGTTCCAAGCTCCAGCGTTCATCAAGCAACTGCCGGTTCGTCCTTCTTTCGTTCGACTCCGACGCGCACGCACGCCTCACAGGCGCTTCTCACTTCTCAAAATTCAATATATCCCGGCGCCGGGTTTTTTTGCTCGCGACTCGCGCACGCATTTTGAACTTATGGTGAAGAAGAACCAGTATCGAAGGAACTAACGCCAAGCAAAACAAGTAAGTTCACCATTCATCCATTTCCCACTCCTATAAGCTACAATTATTATTTTTCACCATAAAGTTTGGTCCTACGATCCGAATCCATCCTTATTTCTATATATTTACGCTATTTACAGTCATTTACGCAGTTATTTTGTATTTTTTACCCAACCCACGCCACGCGATTCAATACATACTGTTGGCAACATTAATATGTAAAAGGGGTAATTTTTAAGTTTCTGCCATGTGGCAACACTTCTGACCTTCCATTGTATCCGTGAAGTCGACAAGTACGCGAAATGTAATTGTGATTTAAAATAAACTTATAACAGTGCAACAAATTTGATTTCCACCTTCCTGACACATCCACGAGTCACCACTGAGCATCGAAGCAAACACAGAATGCTAAACATGGTCCTTCAGAGAAACAGTAAATGAAATACAGCGACGAAAAGCAAGCCGCCGGGTGTGCAGGAACAGAGCGCAAAAATTTTGTGAGTGCAACTGCAAGCATTTTCAACGCTCCAGTGTGGACACAGTGTTATAAGCATAAAATTCCAGCCTTTTTGAGTAAGATACCTAAAGGTCAGCATCAAATTAATTTCACCATTATAAATCAGAAAAAAAAATTCGCGCCATCTTATTTTGTAAAGCAGCCATAATATGCATCGAATCGTCAGTCTTCAGCTTCACTTCACATAAACGCTTCGAATTTCCGGTCAACAAACCATCTCTCATACATCTACACAAGGGAGAAAAGGCGAGCGAGCAGAGCTACCAACCGGACAACATCAAAAACGTAGGCGCAAAGTGATTTCCAGCTTTGTGATTGGTGTACAACTTAGCTTTACGGAAACGAGATTGACAATAACGTTCGTTCTATCATTCGATGTTCATTTCATTCATATAAGCAGCCATTTTGTTTCTCTTTGTATGTCATTTGAGAACCGAGCTAAAAATTTGTAAAGGTGGCCATTTTGTATCGTAGTTGATTTTGTTGTTATAATAGTTTTGAAGAAGTTAAATGTTTTAAGTTAATTCCGTTTTAAGTTTGAACTATAATAGTATCCATTACTAATACGAAATAGTGTTTATTGTGGTATTACGAGTAAAAGTGCACAAGCAGGTGACTAGAAATGGAGGATCTAAAGAAAACAGTTTTAAGTCGTGGCTATTGCAAAGCAACCATTACAAGAATACACAAATTTGCTACTTGTGAAGATTGTGAAATAGCGGAATTATCGGTGTTACTTGCAAAAAAGGAAAGATTATTGCAATCATTTAGTGAATATGAAAGGTTGCATCTTGATATAATAACGTTAGACTCATCAGACACTGAAAATACTGAGGAGCAAGAAGACAAGTATATAGAAGCATTAGCCAGACTAAATGTTGTTATAGACAGTTTTGAACAAAGGGAGGACAAAAGGAAGAAGGAACCTCCATCTCTTGTGGCACCTATTGCACAAACAAAATTGCCTAGCATACAAATAGAAATATTTACAGGTAAATACAGTGAATTTCACCAATTTATTAATATGTTCACATCAGTAATCCACAATAATCCTAACCTTGATAATGTACAACGCCTATATTATTTAAGAACATTTTTAAAATATGAGCCTTTAGATTTAATTAAGAATCTTCCTCTATGTACAGAAAGTTATAATGAAGCTTTGACTATTTTAAAAGACAGGTATGACAATAATAACCTCATTGTAAATGATCATATCTGTCACATACTAGATTTACCCCCTGTAAAATCCAGTGCTAATGTGCTTAGGGATTTTGTGTCACAAATCAAACAGCATCTTGCTGCATTAAAAAATCTTGACCCATGTGTCGACAAATGGGACCCAATTTTAATATGTATCCTATTGCGTAAACTAGATGCATATACAGCAAAGGCATTTACTATGGATCGTGCCATCAAAGAGAAGCCAACTTTAAAAGAATTTTTGGACTATCTTGAGAAGAGAGCATTGGCTTTGGAAAGTGTGAGCAGCAGTGGTCAGCATCATCACCACAGCAGCCCATTACCAGCCAGTATTTTCGAAAATTCTATTAATATTTCGCTTATAGGTTTCGCTGATGCGAGCGAAAAATGTTACGGCGCCGCTGTTTATATTAGAGTCAGCCAGAGTGATAGCGACGTGGGTCAAGTAGCGCTACTTTGCTCAAAATCTAAAGTTGCTTCAGCAAGTAATATTGTCACCCTACCCCGTCTGGAACTTTGCGCGGCTCTCTTGTTATCGAACTTAATTGTAGCCGTACGCGACTCCATCAGTGAACGCGTTCATATAAATGAAACCATCGCTTTTTCCGATTCGACAGTAGCGTTGTCATGGATCCGCGCACCACCATTTAGATTTCAAACGTTTGTTGCTAATCGTATTTCTGCTATCAATGAGAACTTGCCGGCGCGACATTGGTTCCATATACCTGGTAATGAGAATCCAGCCGACATCATTTCACGACCTGTCATGCCTAGTAAACTCATAGATAACAAATTATGGTTTCACGGTCCATCGTGGCTCGCTAGCCCTCTCAACGAATGACCCGTTCAACGTTCTACTCATTTACCTATCAATGATTTGCCGGAAACTAAAGCATCTACATTCGCCACGCTTACCACTAAAAATATTGATGAAGACTCTGACGTCTTACAGAAGATAGCTAACCGCGTTTCAAAATGGAACAAATACATTCACGCCGTAGTTTACGTTTTGCGGTTTGCAAAAATATTAAAGTCGCGTCAACAAATTTCTGTTAAAGACTTAGAAATCGCAGAAAAATATATAATTCGCAGCATTCAAAAGACACATTTTAACGGTAAAAATACTCCCGCCTTACAAAAATTAAATTCGTTCATTGACAAAGACAATATTATTCGTGTAGGCGGACGCTTGAACAACGCTCAATTAAACTTTTCTCAGCGCCATCCAATAGTTTTGCCTGCTAAAGATCCGGTGGTCCACTTGTTAGTCGACCACGCTCATATTGTAAATGCTCACGCTGGCCCTAGCCTACTTCAAGCGCTTCTTAGACAACGTTATTGGATTCTTTCTGCTAGGAGTATGATACGCAAACGCGTACAAAATTGTAATGCTTGTTTCAAGGTCAGACCTAAGAATACTTTCCCTATGATGGGAGATCTTCCCCCTTTTCGGGTAAGTGAAGTCAAAGGTTTCGTTTTTACTGGCGTCGACTACGCCGGTCCATTCCACGTAACGCCTTATCGCCGTCGCGGTGTAAAAAGTGTTAAAGCATATTTATGATTATTTGTATGTTTGACAACTAAAGCTTTGCACTTGGAATTAGTGTCAGACTTAACATCGGAAATGTTTTTGGCTGCATTTAAGCGCTTCATTAGTAGACGTGGACCTGTTTCAATGATTCTGAGTGATGGAGGTACTAATTTTGTTGGTGCTAAAAGAAAAATTGACGAACTACACGCATTTCTAACATCTGAAAGTCACAACAAATACATAGATCAAAACTCGGCAGACTTACGTATACAATTCAAACGTGATCCCCCACTTGCATCTCATTTCGGAGGCATCTATGAAAGCAATGTTAAATCCGTTAAAACGCACCTAAAGAGGGCTATAGGTAATCAAATCCTAACGTATGAAGAGCTTAACACTGTACTCGTCCAGATTGAAAGCATTTTAAATAGCCGTCCGCTTTCAATACAGAGAGTTGCCAGCACTTAACTAAGCTGCAATTCAATGAGCTGTCAATACGCTTAACAAAAATAGAAGAACTTTATGTGGATTTCGATAGCATTCAGTCTGACATAGAAACCGCATGTGAAATTCCAGATGAACACTTCACCGAGCGCGAAGCCTTCGAGACGCAGTACTTCAGTACGATCGCGCTCGCTCGAGAAGTGTTAGCGGTGAATGCTGCCTCCGTGGACACCCGCGCCGGCCCCAGCTCCGGATCGGTTGCAGGTTCTGATAATGCACATGGAGGTGGGCCAAAACTTAAACTTCCTACTATACACTTACCTAGCTTTTCGGGTCATTGTCAAGACTGGTTGGAATTTCACGATACATTTTCTTCACTTATACACACAGACTCGTCTATACCAAAAATTAATAAATTTCACTATCTTCGTGCAGCATTAAAAGATAGTGCAGCACTGATCATACGTTCGCTTGATTTCTCAGCTGACAATTATGATGTGGCTTGGGATCTTCTTTGTGATCGATTTAATAACAAAAGGCTTCTTGTGAACAATCATATTCAAGCTCTTTTTAATATTGAAACATTGACTAGAGAATCATCAACTTCTTTACGAAGAGTAATTGATACTGTAAATAGAAATATACGAGCTTTAAAAACACTTAAATTACCCACGGAGCATTGGGATATTCTCATTATTCACATTGTTTCCAATAAGTTAGATCCCATCACTAGTCGTGAGTGGGAAACTTACCGTAACACAATTAAGGAATTGCCTACACTCACCAATTTTAATGATTTTTTGAAGAATCGTTCTGATCTATTGGAAACAATGGAGGAAGCTCACATAAAGCGTAGGCACAGCGACGTTACACATAATCGTCATAAATCTTTAATAGTCAGCTCTCAAACACCTTTGTCAGGAAAGTCATATGTTTGTCCGTTATGCAAAAACAACCATGCCATTTATCGGTGCCCAAAGTTTAGATCTTTATCATTAGAAAACAAAATTCAAAAGGCTAAATCACTTAAACTGTGTTTGAACTGCCTGCGACAAGGGCATGATGTCAGTGTGTGTAGGTTCGGATATTGCCGCATCTGCAATGAGCCACACAATAGTTTGTTGCATAATTATAGTGTTAACTCATCCATATCCTCCAACTTACCTGCATCGGCTGCCAGTAGTAACGTAGTTCTGTGTGCTGCTGCACCCCCTGTGACGTCGCCACCTATACCTGAAACACAAAACATTAGTTCTTTCAATAATAATGTTGCCTTATCTGCTATACAGAAAAGTTGTGTACTTCTGTCAACTACTTTAATTCATGTTGAAGATGCTTTTGGTGTAAAGCACACCGTACGCGCATTGTTAGATAATGGAAGCACCTCAAGTTTCATGACTGAAAACTTATGTGCAAAACTTAATTTACCTACCGTGTCAACATCCTCTTTAGTTGAAGGGTTGAATTGCCAAACCTCGCGGTTATCTAAACGTTGTGAGGTCATTATATCCTTTCTCATTAATCCATACAAGGAAAATATTGATTGCTTTATTGTACCTAACATTACACAATCATTACCAACAACACAAATAGATTACGCGTCATTAAATATACCGCAACACATTAAATTAGCGGACCCAACATTTTATACTCCCTCTCAAGTAGACATGCTTCTTGGGGCGGATATCTTTTGGAGAGTACTTAACTCCAATAATATTTCATTAGGAAAAAACAAACCCACATTATGCGAAACCAAGTTTGGTTGGTTAATTTCGGGTTTAGCTCAAACCCATCATAAATCACATACAGTCCACTGCAACCATGCTATAACAGTTGATACTCAGCTTCAAGATCAACTGGCTCAGTTTTTTGAATTAGGAGCAATACCTACACGTAAACAAATATCCAAAGAAGAGCAGGAATGTGAACACAGTTTTATATCCAATACAAAGCGTGAATCAGATGGGCGTTTTTTAGTTACCATACCTTTAAAAGGAACTCCTGATCTACTTGGTGGCTCATATGAGCAAGCTTTGTCTAGATTTATGTCTTTAGAACGCAGATTTCGCAAAGAACCTTTATTTAAAAAAACATAACTGTGAATTTATGAAAGAAAACATTGCCTTAGGTCACATGACAGTCAATGATAATCCTGAAAAAGATAAACATGCTTGTATATTACCCCATCATGGCGTTGTACGTGAAACTAGCTTATCCACAAAGTTGCGAGTTGTTTTTGATGCGTCTGCGGTGACAAGTTCAGGTCAGTCGTTCAATAGCATACAGATGGTCGGACCCACCGTACAAGACGACCTAATTAGTATTATAATAAGAATGCGACAGCATAAATTTGTCGTGACAGCTGACGTTGAAAAAATGTACCGTATGATTAACTGTAATGCTCAACAGCGTGAACTGCAACAAATCTTGTGGAGATTCGAACCTCATGAAGAACTCAAACTTTATAAGCTTAATACTATTACATACGGTACCGCATCTGCGCCTTATCTCGCTACCAGATGCTTAAAACAATTAGGCTTAGAGTGTCCTGACAAGTCTGTTTCTGAGGTTATTCAACATGACTTCTATATTGACGATTTCATTTCAGGAGGCTCGATTGAGTCAGATGTTGTAGAACTTTGTAAAAATGTAATTAAACTGCTAAAAAAGGGGCAATTTCATTTAAGAAAATGGCATTCTAACCATACCAAAATTATTAATTGTATTATACAACAAGACAGTGATGATGACTTACTTAATCTCAGCAATAATGAATACTCAAAGACTTTAGGTTTACTTTGGGCTTGTAAGGAAGATAAGTTACTTTTTTCTATAAATATTAAAGAGACTGCAGAGGTTAGCAAACGAACAATATTATCTATCACATCACAGATTTTTGACCCATTGGGTTTAGTTAACCCATGCTTACTTCCAGCAAAAATAATATTGCAGAAATTGTGGTCTTCTAAAATTACATGGGATGAGGTTGTTCCGAAAGAAATTCAAATTATGTGGCAAAATTTTGTAAATTCATTACTTCACATAAATAAAATTAGAATTCCAAGACATATAATATGTGAATTCCCATTAAAAATTGAACTTCATGTGTTCAGTGACGCATCAACACAAGCCTATTCTGCATGTGTATATGTAAAATCAATATCTGAGAACAATGATGTTTCAGTTCATTTAGTCACAGCAAAGAGTCGCGTAGCTCCCATTAAACCGATGACAATACCAAGGCTGGAGCTCTGCGGTGCTGTCCTAGCCGCTCAATTGGCAGAAAAAGTAATTTCAGACTCAGAGTTACCTGAATATCGGGTTAAGTGTAATTTATCAACAGATATAACAGAAGATTATTTTTCTGAATTTATTAAACGATTTTCTAGTTTCAGTAAACTGCAACGCGTCATAGCTTATGTACATCGCTTTATTAATAATTGTTTATATAAAAATAAGAAGTCTACAGGTCATTTACGAATTCATGAACTCAATTCAGCGTTAAACTCTTTATGCAGATTAGCACAACGCGAACATTTCTTAAAAGAATATGATTTATTAAAAAATGGCAAGCAGTTACCTACTAAAAATAAGTTACTTAATTTAAACCCATTCTTTAATAGTAATGATAATTTGCTTCGAGTAGGCGGAAGATTATCTAACTCATTTTATGATTACGATACAAAGCATCCCATACTCCTACACTCATCACATTATATCACAACACTTTTATTCAATCAATATCATACATTGCTCATGCATTCAGGACCTCAACTGCTATTAGCCACTTTAAGGCATAAATTTTGGGTTATCGGTGGTAGAAACCTTGCTCGAAAAATTGTACATAAATGTATTAAATGTTGTCGTTTTTCAGGGAAAGTTTATCAACCAATAATGGGTAACCTCCCTGAACAACGTTTGCATGCTGAATATCCATTTTCTAACACTGCAGTTGATTACGCGGGTCCGGTAATGATATTGAACCGAAAAGGTAGAGGCAGTCAATTAATAAAATCCTATTTGTGTATATTTATATGTTTGGCTATTAAGGCAGTGCATATCGAACTTGTAACCGATCTGAGTACTGAAACTTTCTTAGCGGCGTTAAATCGATTCATCGCTCGTAGAGGCAAACCCACTAACATTTTCTCAGACAATGGTAGAAATTTTGTAGGCGCATGTAATGAGTTGTCTAAATTCCTTAAACAAAATTCTAATAATATTACTGAAAACGTGGCAACCTTATCAGTAAATTTTAAATTCTCGCCTGCTTACAGTCCGCATTTCAATGGTTTAGCTGAGGGTGCGGTAAAGTCTGTCAAGTTTCATTTAAAAAGAGTGGTGTCATCTACAAATTTAACTTATGAAGAGATGAATACGGTTCTTGTGCAAATTGAGGGCATTCTCAACTCGAGACCTCTCACTCCAATGTCAACAGATCCTTCTGATCTTGCAGCCCTCACGCCCTCACATTTCTTAATTGGACGAACAATTACATTATTACCTTCTCCTCTAGTCAAGGACGGCGTTAATATACATACTCTCTCACGGTATAAGAGGACGCAACAATTGAAAGCCCATTTCTGGACACGTTTCTACAAAGAATATATTGCAGAACTACAAAAACGACAGAAATGGCGCAAAGCAGGAGGACAGCTTCACTTAGACGAGATGGTGCTTGTCAAGGACGATCAGGCTCCTCCCAACCGATGGCTGCTCGGGCGCGTTATCCGCCTGCATCCCGGCTCCGACGGCGTGGCGCGCGTCGCCGACGTGTTCACCAGCTCCGGAACCCTACGACGAGCCTTTAATCGACTGTGTCCGCTGCCTGTGATGGACATACCTTTCGTTCCTGGGGCGGCAATCTGTTAACGCCTAGCATGCATTTTCTACTAATGCATGCTGACCGACGGGAGCGGGCAACACTACGGCTCGTTCCAACTGCGACAGGTCGGCCATCTTCCCGACCAGTTCATTCGACTCTGCGTCTGCGCCCACTCACTCGACAAGAAGCCACGCGGCGTACGAAATTAATGTACCTAGCTATTCCATCTTTTATTATTATATTTCAAGTGATTATCAAAAATAAGCTTTTATTTTATACACCACCGCTCGGCACCGTCATCAAGAAAATTCCCTGCCTACTAGCGTCTTCAGATACCAAGATTTTTAACTTCACGGCTGAGCTGCAGAGCATTACCATCCAGGAGTAGTTGAGGAAGGTGCGACCCTGGCTATCATTCTCGAGCTGCCGACAACAATAACCTGTGTCTTTAGGGGATTAATTTGTAAGCCATGTGCACGACTCCACTCAGTTATTTTTGCTAAATCTATATTAATCATACCTATAGCCTCAGGTAGTCGATCCACAGAAGCCTGAGAATAGATCTGAAGGTCGTCTGCATAAAGGTGGTAAGAGGAAAGAAGATTGTCAGAGATAGAATTTATAAAAATTGCGAAAAGAAGAGGTGATAAAAAGCCACCCTGCGGCACGCCTGCAGTAGTACTACACCAGGATGAATGAGAATCATCTATACGTATACACTGCCGGCGACCAGACAGGTAACTGCGAAACCAGCCAATTACTGTTGGAGATACGTTAAGAGAATGCATAGTCCCAAGAAGCACATCAAAATCCACGTTATTGAAAGCGTTTCTGAAATCTAACAGTGCAAGCACCGTTAGATTCCTTGTACTGTACCCTTATGGAGTTCAGAGAAGATTTCTTAAATTTTGTCCACAGAGGGCAGGTGTAAAAACATTGGCAGCATGCTCTAAATAGCATCACCTTAACATCCCTGCTACAGTAATAAAATTTGCGTGCAAGCATGTTACACCGTACCGAAAGCGCCCTTCTTTCCCTCTCTATGTCTAGGTCATCCCTGAGATATTCGTCCATCTGATGACCCAGATATTTAAATTGCTGCACCACACTAATAACCCTACCACTTAATCTAACTTCAGGCACCCTTTCCGGACCCTTGCCTGCTCTGGAAATCATCATCTCTGTTTTGTCCACGTTTCAATCCATGAACATTTTCATACTGTACACAGATTGAAAGCAGTTTCCTCAGACCACTCGATGGACTAAGCAGCACCATATCATTTGCAAAGCTCAAGTTGTTAACACACACATTACCTAAATGACATCCTATTCTGGTGCTACTCAGTGCACTTAACAGGCCGTTTATATATATGTTGAACATATCCGGCGAGGTGAGCCCTCATTGGCGTACTCCACACTCTGATTTGTAGTTACCAGAAGTCGCGCCTCCCCACCTTACATTGTTTGTTTGGTTTCCGTACCAGCACCTAAATATATCGATGACTTTCTTATGCGTCCCGCTGTCGCGCAATTTGCTCCAGAGAATATCATAATTCACAAAATCAAATGCGCTGCTCAGATCTAGGCAGCAAGTATATACGGAGGTTTCCCGGCTAACATAAAAGTCTACCGTGTGCTTTAGACTCACAATAGTTGAATCGGTTGATAATTCTGGACGGAAACCAAACTGAGCATCATCTATAGCGAGATTCTTTGATAATTCGGGGTGCAGCAATCGTTCCAGTATCTTGCCAATTACTGTCCCCAAGGAGACAGGTCGGTAATTACATGCCGAACTAAGATTACCTGATTTCTTTTTAACAATTGGGATTACAATAGTTTTCATTAAGCCTTCAGGTAGGTAAGTATGAATACTTCAGACATAAATTAAACTAGCTCATCAGTTTTTTATGTACTTCCTTACCGGCACTTACAATATGTTCGATACCTCATTAATCATGTCCGGGGGACTTACCACGTTTAATTTGTTTAACAGCTAAACTTTAATTCAGACTGGCCCTCAATGTTCACTTTTAGTTTCAAAAATTTCAACGTGCAACATGTAACAATCATTCTACATTTGGTTCGGTTTAGTCGAGGCGAAGCTAAAGTCAAACTCTTTTCCGACGGGTAATTTGTTTTCAGTAAAAGTGAAGAACGACGCGAAACTAAATTAGACATAAAATCTAAATGTCCCTTCAAGATAACTACAGTTTTGGAAAACGATAGGTATGAGTAAAGAGAGATGAATGGCTCTAATAGGCTGTACACATTTTCCCACTAAAACGTACGCGAAGTACCTCGAGGCCCAGAAGGTTGATTAGAAATTTCCGAAAATTATAGTAACCATGACGTGACGGCGTATATAGATGAGTTAATTACTTTTGTTCATGAAACTGATCGCAATAATAACTTATTAACTGATACTACAGCCGATACTCTGTCCACAAATAGCGATACTATGTATGTGGGTAGCGAAACTGTCTCTTATTAATGAACGTCTGTAAACTCACGCAGGTAGAATACTATGGTTAGTCTCGCACTATTTCTGAATAAACTTCATGTAATGGTTCCAATTCAATCAATAGCTACTGTTAGCGCCATCTAGTCTTAAAGCACACACTACACAATTACCGCCACAGTCCTTTATCTATTTATATCGATTTAGTCTATGACACTCCCTACCTCTCCTATGGTGAACGAAGGAACGACAAGAATGAGTTCCAAGCTCCAGCGTTCATCAAGCAACTGCCGGTTCGTCCTTCTTTCGTTCGACTCCGACGCGCACGCACGCCTCACAGGCGCTTCTCACTTCTCAAAATTCAATATATCCCGGCGCCGGGTTTTTTTGCTCGCGACTCGCGCACGCATTTTGAACTTATGGTGAAGAAGAACCAGTATCGAAGGAACTAACGCCAAGCAAAACAAGTAAGTTCACCATTCATCCATTTCCCACTCCTATAAGCTACAATTATTATTTTTCACCATAAAGTTTGGTCCTACGATCCGAATCCATCCTTATTTCTATATATTTACGCTATTTACAGTCATTTACGCAGTTATTTTGTATTTTTTACCCAACCCACGCCACGCGATTCAATACATACAAAATACCTACCCGCTACAAACGCACTCTCACGCAATTCAAAACGCCTTATTTACGCTAAATACACGCTATTTCATACATATCTTTCATATTCTCCTTATATTTTTTCGCTAAAATACCTATAACTTTCAAACATTTTTATTCGAATACACTTTGCAAAAATACACCGCCATTTTGTTACCTGTTAGAAACTTTGCTAACTATTTTAACCTGTTGCATATTTTCATAATTTGTGTTATTCTATTGTGTGTTGTTTATTATTTCTGTGTTGTGATTTATATTTCAAAATGCCTGAAACATCCGATTTGTCGTCGTTGCAAAACAATGTTAAAATGCTCACTGCAAAACAGCAAAGTTTATTTAAAATAATTCAAAATTTGTACGATCTGAGTCTCGATTGCGACGATGATAAAGCGACAAAAACGTTTCTTATTCGAATTAAATCTTTAGAGAATACTCGCAGGGAATATATTGAAGTGTCTGATCAGTTAAATATCGCCATTTTGTCCGCTAATCCCAAGGCTGTTCCCAACTTTGCGCCATTGATATCATTCGATGAACTTTATTGTCACATTAAGTCCGTAGAGAGTGAAATAAGTATCGCTCGGTCGCAATCTGTTAAATCTGAAGCGGTACACAATTCAAAAAATAACGATGTACTAAGTCGCAAACTGCCTGCTTTGGAGTTAATGTCATTCGATGGCACACCCAATAAATGGGTTATGTTTTATGAAAACTTTACTACGCTAATTCACAACAATTCAAACTTATCGTACGCCGAGAAGGTACAATACTTAGTAGGTAAATTGTCCGGCAAAGCCCTCAGTGTTTGCGCAGGAATCCCGCCGATTGCTAGCAACTATTCTATTCTGTGGGACGCTCTTGTAGATAAATATCAAGACAAACGCACATTAGCAACGATGTATCTAGAACAAATGCTGAACTTCAAAGGTAGTCAGTCCCCGTCAACTACGTCCCTTGACGAGTTCATAGAAAAATTCTGTGCTGCTCAATCCGCTCTAAAACAGTTAGGCATAACCGATCTCTCGGATTTCATTCTTACCCACATCGCATTATCTAAACTCGACAAAGACACTGTGAATATATTCGAGCAAGCGCATCGTGATATAAAAATACCTACATTTGAGGTATTATCAAAGTTTATAAAGGAACAGAGTAAGATACATCTCCTTCGCGGTAACCACAGTGTACCTAAAGTTACAAATACCTATTCAATTAATAAAGTTCAGAAAAGGTCATTCACCCCGCAGTATAACAAACCTACTAACAAAGCCCCATTGCAATCATTTGTAGCTCAGAATAATTACAACTTTCCAAAGTGTGCCTACTGCAAAAATGATAATGTTCATCCTTTATATAGGTGTGATTTGTTTCTAAAATTAAACGCCAACGCTAGGAATGATTTCGTTCGCAACAATAATTTATGCCCGAATTGTTTAGGTTTTCATAATTTAAATTCGTGCCGCTCATATAACCGATGTACTATATGCAATCGTATGCATCACACGCAACTACATATCGATTCACAATCTAGATTTGAATCTAATCCCGCGAGTAGCAACGGCCGTCGTCCGGAGACGCGCAGTCGTCCTCTCGTCGCTTCAACCACATGCGATTCTAGCGCCACCTGGCGCGCAGTAGACGAACCTCTGCCGCCGCGCTCGCTCTCGCCGCGGTCTCCGCCCGCGCCCACCGACTCACGCAATTCTAAGCCTTATGATAACGCGCTACAAGCGCCGCTCGCTCCGCAAACGCATTCTATTCACGATAACAATACCAGTGCATATATGTCATGTTCGCGTAGACTCGTCGCTTCTGATACGACTGTACTTTTGCCTACCGCTGTTGTATACGTATATAACGACGCAGGCGAACGCTTTAAAATGAGACTATTTCTCGATAGTGGCTCAATGAGTCATTTTATTACTAAATCTTGTTGTGACCGCTTAAATTTAAATATTTCGCATGCACCTTCTACGGTCAAAGGTATAGGTCTCACTGAAAAACCTATCATAGGTTTCGCTAAATTTACGATTCATTCTCGCTTGGACGCACGCTGTACTTATTCGATAAACGCCCGTGTTATTGATACAATCAATAACACGATGATGTATCTTACTCTGTTCCTTTATAAACTTTGATAATAGCTCAAATGTAGGTATTTTTATATCACGATGCGCTTGCTCGAATATATTCAGTGTCTTTGTCGAGTTTAGATAATGCGATGTGGGTAAGAATGAAATCCGAGAGATCGGTTATGCCTAACTGTTTTAGAGCGGATTGAGCAGCACAGAATTTTTCTATGAACTCGTCAAGGGACGTAGTTGACGGGGACTGACTACCTTTGAAGTTCAGCATTTGTTCTAGATACATCGTTGCTAATGTGCGTTTGTCTTGATATTTATCTACAAGAGCGTCCCACAGAATAGAATAGTTGCTAGCAATCGGCGGGATTCCTGCGCAAACACTGAGGGCTTTGCCGGACAATTTACCTACTAAGTATTGTACCTTCTCGGCGTACGATAAGTTTGAATTGTTGTGAATTAGCGTAGTAAAGTTTTCATAAAACATAACCCATTTATTGGGTGTGCCATCGAATGACATTAACTCCAAAGCAGGCAGTTTGCGACTTAGTACATCGTTATTTTTTGAATTGTGTACCGCTTCAGATTTAACAGATTGCGACCGAGCGATACTTATTTCACTCTCTACGGACTTAATGTGACAATAAAGTTCATCGAATGATATCAATGGCGCAAAGTTGGGAACAGCCTTGGGATTAGCGGACAAAATGGCGATATTTAACTGATCAGACACTTCAATATATTCCCTGCGAGTATTCTCTAAAGATTTAATTCGAATAAGAAACGTTTTTGTCGCTTTATCATCGTCGCAATCGAGACTCAGATCGTACAAATTTTGAATTATTTTAAATAAACTTTGCTGTTTTGCAGTGAGCATTTTAACATTGTTTTGCAACGACGACAAATCGGATGTTTCAGGCATTTTGAAATATAAATCACAACACAGAAATAATAAACAACACACAATAGAATAACACAAATTATGAAAATATGCAACAGGTTAAAATAGTTAGCAAAGTTTCTAACAGGTAACAAAATGGCGGTGTATTTTTGCAAAGTGTATTCGAATAAAAATGTTTGAAAGTTATAGGTATTTTAGCGAAAAAATATAAGGAGAATATGAAAGATATGTATGAAATAGCGTGTATTTAGCGTAAATAAGGCGTTTTGAATTGCGTGAGAGTGCGTTTGTAGCGGGTAGGTATTTTGTATGTGTTTTGCACTCTGTGTTTGCTTCGATGCTCAGTGGTGACTCGTGGATGTGTCAGGAAGGTGGAAATCAAATTTGTTGCACTGTTATAAGTTTATTTTAAATCACAATTACATTTCGCGTACTTGTCGACTTCACGGATACAATGGAAGGTCAGAAGTGTTGCCACATGGCAGAAACTTAAAAATTACCCCTTTTACATATTAATGTTGCCAACATATTTGGGGCCTCGAGAAAACAAATTTCTTAAAATTAACACACTAAATTTATATTACAATATGTAGGTATAACTAGAAACCCTCAATTTATTAACTATAACAAAATATAAAGTAAGTGCCCTTTGTTCTTGACTTAGTAACATAGGTAAATAATTAACATTACACATACACAGATGGCCTACGAACTTAAAACATATATATATTATATTAAGAACAAAAGTTATTTAATATTTTTTATTGACGTATATACTAGAAATAATAATTATATACTAATTTTAATCATTAATGGGAAATAAACAAATTTTTGTGATTGACCTAACGTGCTTCCGTCTGTTAGGTGTCATTACTTCGAAAGCTCTGACATTATTATCATTCCCAGGAAATATTTGAGTTATTCGAGCCATAGGCCACGAGAGAGGAGGTGTATTGTCATCGCAGAGCAATACTAAATCACCTATCTTTACATTAGAGCATTCATCTCTCCATTTTGGTCTAGATTGTAGGTTGCTTAAGTAGCATTTATGCCAGGCTTTCCAAAATGACTGGACGATCTTAGTTATTACATTCCAGAGCCTAAGTCTAGACATGGGAATATCGGTGATATCATGTTCTGGATATGACATCAATGCTCTGCCAGTCAGGAAGTGACCTGGGGTAAGGTATGTATAATCGTCGCAATTAGATGATAGAGGTACTAGAGGTCGCGAGTTTAAAATAGCTTCTATTTGTGCGAGAACAGTACACATCTCCTCGTAGGTAAGTACATTATTTTGAATTACACGCTTTAAGTGATATTTTGTGCTTTTCACAGCTGCTTCCCAGAGCCCGCCAAACACAGGAGAGTAACTGGGAATAAAATGAAAGCGTATGCTGTTCTGTGTAGCATAATTTTGTACTTGTGCTTGGTGACTCTGAGAGCTCACCAATTTATATAAGTCAGTTAATGTGTTCCTTGCACCCCTAAAATTACTAGCGTTATCACAAAATACGTCATTTGGGAGACCCCTTCGCGAAACAAAGCGTTTGAAGCAGGAAAGAAATGTTGCGGTTGTCAAATCCGATGCGAATTCCAAATGCACCGCTTTCGTTGTAAAACAAACAAAGAGACAAATGTAACCTTTTGATATAATAGACCGTCTTATCCTGGATTGCTTTACATTTAATGGTCCCGCGTAGTCAATACCGACTTTATCGAATGGGTGTGCTTGAGTTACTCTCTGAGCAGGTAAGGAACCCATCAACTGCTTTGAGGCTTCTGCCTTCAACTTGAAACAAGTAACACATTTATAAACAAGTTTTTTAACATGTCTCAGGCCATTAATTAACCAATATTTTTCATTTAATGCAGATAACAATAATTTTGGACCTGCATGCATCAATCTTAAGTGTTCGCTATGAATGATCATATCTGTCACAAGTGATTCTTTTGGAAGAATAATAGGATGCTTATGAGCATAAGGAATTGAAGAATTCTGTAAGCGACCACCTACTCTAATCAGTCCACTTTTGTCTATAAAGGGATGTAAAGCCTTTAATGAATTGTTTGAGTTTGAATTATTTTTTATTAAGTTTATTTGTTTAGAAAAATATTTATTTTGTTCATTTTTTATTATCAAGAATAATGAATTTTGTATTTCATTACTATTTATGAAAATACTTGTATTTCGTTGAGCTTTATCTTTTATTTTACAATTATTATAAAACCGTAATATATACGCTGTAACTCTGATCAATTTATGAATATCTGAATATCTTTCGAATAAATCAAATCTACTCTGAGCCACAGGAAGAGCAATGGCGTTGGAAACCGTGGTATCGACCTCTGAAGAGGCTTTCATCTCAGGTAAGATGGCAGGTAAGTCAATTTTATTATCAAATGTATACTCATGATTTTGTAGAAATGTGGGACCGTTCCACCACATAGTGTTGCCTGCTAGCTCCTGGGGGGCGACACCTCGCGTAATGCAGTCTGCAGGATTATCATGAGAAGGGACGTAGTGCCATGTCCACCCGGCCGTCAACTGTGCTACGACCTGCACTCTGTTTGCCACGTAAGCGTTAAGCTGTGTTATCTGAGTCCCGAGCCATGCGAGGACTATCTTAGAGTCAGTAAATAAAAATACATTATGTATATTTAGTTTGATACTTATAGCTTTGTATACTTTAACCATTAACTTAGCAAGCAGAAGTGTGGCATTCAGTTCGAGTCGGGGCACAGTTAGTGGCTTATTAAGCGGGTTAACACGAGACTTGGAGCAAAGTAAAAATAAAGCTGTCTTACCTCCATTACAAATCACTCTTAAATATATGCAACAGCCGTAAGCCGTCGTGCTTGAAGCATCAGCAAACCCAATAAGCTGTATTGACAATGCATGTGCAGTAGGAATATTTCTGTGCAATGTTATAGGCTTCATATTATCTAAGCTTTTAGCAAACAATAACCATTCATCTCTCAGATCACCTGTCAAGGGAGAATCCCATCCTATATTTGCAGCCCACAGTGTCTGGAGGAAGCTTTTTGCAGTCACAATGATTGGAGCTACAAACCCAGGTGGATCGTAGAATTTTGAAATGAAACTAAGTATTTGTCGTTTAGTTACTGGCCTGTCACCAAATTTCTCAGGACAGGCAATTGTGAAATTATCATCAATTATATTATAAACAATGCCTAGTGTTTTTAAATTGAAGTTTTGCTTTTCAAAATCAAAGTTATCAAAATGTTGCTCATTTTCTGGTATATTTTGCAGAATATGGGGAACATTAGATGCCCATTTATGTGTTAGAAAGCTGCCCCTTTCCAACACTTTGACTAATTGCTCCTTTGCTTCTATAACTCTGTTTAGATCATTATTTGCATATAATATGTCATCAACAAAGGCACAGTTTTTCAAAATAAAAGATGCAAGAGGTAGCTCATCTTTGTAAATGCAAGCAAGCTCATCCAGACACCGCGTCGCGAGAAAACTGGAGCTTTTGAGACCATAGGTGACAGTATTCAACTGAATACATTTTATCTCCGTGTTGGGATTCTCTCTCCACAGTATGTTCTGTAATGAAGCATGCATTGGATTTAATTGTATATATCTGAACATTTTTTTAATGTCTGTGATGAACATATGCTCACCAAAGCGAAATAACAATAGTATATCAAATAAATCTCTCTGGACAACTGCACCATTAAGCAGTATATCATTAAGTGATATCTTTTTATTTGTTAACATCGAACCATCAAAAACTACCCTTAGTTTTGTTGATTTACTTTCCTCATTAATGACCGCATGATGTGGTAGGAAGTAAATAGGGTCGTTATGAAAATCATAATTACAGATGTCAATATAATGGCCATGTCCCATTTCAATAATTTCATCTATGAATTTTAAGCTAAATTGAAAGAGTCACCTAAATGATTATTAACTTGCTCTAGAGGTACCTTTATTGGCAAATCTACTTGAAATTGCTTATTTTTTAATTGGACAGATTTTGAAAATATATCCTCACATAGTTCAGACTCTGTGAAGCTTTCATTAAATGTTTGAGGTACCTCTTCAGTTTGCCAAAACTGCTTTAATGTTTTGCTGATGCTTGTGTCGCAAACAGTACATAAAAGTGATACCTTTTGTGATGGAGTGTGACCAGGTATGGTGCCACCTATTACATGGCCGAAATGCGTACTTATTATGCACGGAGCTGGGGCAGAAGCATCTTTGGCATCCACCTTATGCAGCTGTTTCGGCAGGAGGACCTGGAAAAATACATCACATCCCATCAGCATATCTATGTCGCTTGGACAGTTGTAGCTGTCGTCTGCCAAGGTTATACCTGGTGGCAGAGTAAATTGCTTAATTTTTTGCTGTGGTAATTTACATGTAATATGATCGACCACATTGCAATTTACAATTAGCTTGAATTGCGAAGTGAGAGAGTGGACTTCGAGGGGAATGCTATATTTTATTTTATTATTTACATTAGTAATCCCTACTATATTAATGTTGCTCTCTTTGGGTTTGAGACCCAGCTCTTGTACTATGTTAGAGGTGATAAACGAAACCTGAGAACCAGTATCTAAGAGTGCCTTGATGTGCAGCTCCGTCCCATCGCTTCTTAACAATTTTACCTTGGCTGTGGGGAGTAAAGTTTTATTATTACAATTATCTTTTGCTACTAAGACCACTGGTGGGTTTGTTACAGCTGCATTTGCTGTAGCTGTATCATCCTCATAATGTAACAGAGTACTGTGTGCCTTCTTGCAGGTTCGACACCTGAAAAAATACCTACACCGACCTTGATGTGGGTTTAGGCAAGTGGGTTTTTTACATAAATTTGCTTGTTTCACAAATTTAACTCTATCTTGTACAGATAATAATTTAAATTTAGGACAGTTAAATAATTTGTGTGGATTTTTTCCAGAATACTTACAGAATGAACATGATGGAGGCGTGGAATTTGATGCGACCAAATTTACAGCATCTCTATTTGACCTGGCTGGTAATGGGCTGCTGTGGTGATGATGCTGACCACTGCTGCTCACACTTTCCAAAGCCAATGCTCTCTTCTCAAGATAGTCCAAAAATTCTTTTAAAGTTGGCTTCTCTTTGATGGCACGATCCATAGTAAATGCCTTTGCTGTATATGCATCTAGTTTACGCAATAGGATACATATTAAAATTGGGTCCCATTTGTCGACACATGGGTCAAGATTTTTTAATGCAGCAAGATGCTGTTTGATTTGTGACACAAAATCCCTAAGCACATTAGCACTGGATTTTACAGGGGGTAAATCTAGTATGTGACAGATATGATCATTTACAATGAGGTTATTATTGTCATACCTGTCTTTTAAAATAGTCAAAGCTTCATTATAACTTTCTGTACATAGAGGAAGATTCTTAATTAAATCTAAAGGCTCATATTTTAAAAATGTTCTTAAATAATATAGGCGTTGTACATTATCAAGGTTAGGATTATTGTGGATTACTGATGTGAACATATTAATAAATTGGTGAAATTCACTGTATTTACCTGTAAATATTTCTATTTGTATGCTAGGCAATTTTGTTTGTGCAATAGGTGCCACAAGAGATGGAGGTTCCTTCTTCCTTTTGTCCTCCCTTTGTTCAAAACTGTCTATAACAACATTTAGTCTGGCTAATGCTTCTATATACTTGTCTTCTTGCTCCTCAGTATTTTCAGTGTCTGATGAGTCTAACGTTATTATATCAAGATGCAACCTTTCATATTCACTAAATGATTGCAATAATCTTTCCTTTTTTGCAAGTAACACCGATAATTCCGCTATTTCACAATCTTCACAAGTAGCAAATTTGTGTATTCTTGTAATGGTTGCTTTGCAATAGCCACGACTTAAAACTGTTTTCTTTAGATCCTCCATTTCTAGTCACCTGCTTGTGCACTTTTACTCGTAATACCACAATAAACACTATTTCGTATTAGTAATGGATACTATTATAGTTCAAACTTAAAACGGAATTAACTTAAAACATTTAACTTCTTCAAAACTATTATAACAACAAAATCAACTACGATACAAAATGGCCACCTTTACAAATTTTTAGCTCGGTTCTCAAATGACATACAAAGAGAAACAAAATGGCTGCTTATATGAATGAAATGAACATCGAATGATAGAACGAACGTTATTGTCAATCTCGTTTCCGTAAAGCTAAGTTGTACACCAATCACAAAGCTGGAAATCACTTTGCGCCTACGTTTTTGATGTTGTCCGGTTGGTAGCTCTGCTCGCTCGCCTTTTCTCCCTTGTGTAGATGTATGAGAGATGGTTTGTTGACCGGAAATTCGAAGCGTTTATGTGAAGTGAAGCTGAAGACTGACGATTCGATGCATATTATGGCTGCTTTACAAAATAAGATGGCGCGAATTTTTTTTTCTGATTTATAATGGTGAAATTAATTTGATGCTGACCTTTAGGTATCTTACTCAAAAAGGCTGGAATTTTATGCTTATAACACTGTGTCCACACTGGAGCGTTGAAAATGCTTGCAGTTGCACTCACAAAATTTTTGCGCTCTGTTCCTGCACACCCGGCGGCTTGCTTTTCGTCGCTGTATTTCATTTACTGTTTCTCTGAAGGACCATGTTTAGCATTCTGTGTTTGCTTCGATGCTCAGTGGTGACTCGTGGATGTGTCAGGAAGGTGGAAATCAAATTTGTTGCACTGTTATAAGTTTATTTTAAATCACAATTACATTTCGCGTACTTGTCGACTTCACGGATACAATGGAAGGTCAGAAGTGTTGCCACATGGCAGAAACTTAAAAATTACCCCTTTTACATATTAATGTTGCCAACAGTATGTATTGAATCGCGTGGCGTGGGTTGGGTAAAAAATACAAAATAACTGCGTAAATGACTGTAAATAGCGTAAATATATAGAAATAAGGATGGATTCGGATCGTAGGACCAAACTTTATGGTGAAAAATAATAATTGTAGCTTATAGGAGTGGGAAATGGATGAATGGTGAACTTACTTGTTTTGCTTGGCGTTAGTTCCTTCGATACTGGTTCTTCTTCACCATAAGTTCAAAATGCGTGCGCGAGTCGCGAGCAAAAAAACCCGGCGCCGGGATATATTGAATTTTGAGAAGTGAGAAGCGCCTGTGAGGCGTGCGTGCGCGTCGGAGTCGAACGAAAGAAGGACGAACCGGCAGTTGCTTGATGAACGCTGGAGCTTGGAACTCATTCTTGTCGTTCCTTCGTTCACCATAGGAGAGGTAGGGAGTGTCATAGACTAAATCGATATAAATAGATAAAGGACTGTGGCGGTAATTGTGTAGTGTGTGCTTTAAGACTAGATGGCGCTAACAGTAGCTATTGATTGAATTGGAACCATTACATGAAGTTTATTCAGAAATAGTGCGAGACTAACCATAGTATTCTACCTGCGTGAGTTTACAGACGTTCATTAATAAGAGACAGTTTCGCTACCCACATACATAGTATCGCTATTTGTGGACAGAGTATCGGCTGTAGTATCAGTTAATAAGTTATTATTGCGATCAGTTTCATGAACAAAAGTAATTAACTCATCTATATACGCCGTCACGTCATGGTTACTATAATTTTCGGAAATTTCTAATCAACCTTCTGGGCCTCGAGGTACTTCGCGTACGTTTTAGTGGGAAAATGTGTACAGCCTATTAGAGCCATTCATCTCTCTTTACTCATACCTATCGTTTTCCAAAACTGTAGTTATCTTGAAGGGACATTTAGATTTTATGTCTAATTTAGTTTCGCGTCGTTCTTCACTTTTACTGAAAACAAATTACCCGTCGGAAAAGAGTTTGACTTTAGCTTCGCCTCGACTAAACCGAACCAAATGTAGAATGATTGTTACATGTTGCACGTTGAAATTTTTGAAACTAAAAGTGAACATTGAGGGCCAGTCTGAATTAAAGTTTAGCTGTTAAACAAATAAAACGTGGTAAGTCCCCCGGACATGATTAATGAGGTATCGAACATATTGTAAGTGCCGGTAAGGAAGTACATAAAAAACTGATGAGCTAGTTTAATTTATGTCTGAAGTATTCATACTTACCTACCTGAAGGCTTAATGAAAACTATTGTAATCCCAATTGTTAAAAAGAAATCAGGTAATCTTAGTTCGGCATGTAATTACCGACCTGTCTCCTTGGGGACAGTAATTGGCAAGATACTGGAACGATTGCTGCACCCCGAATTATCAAAGAATCTCGCTATAGATGATGCTCAGTTTGGTTTCCGTCCAGAATTATCAACCGATTCAACTATTGTGAGTCTAAAGCACACGGTAGACTTTTATGTTAGCCGGGAAACCTCCGTATATACTTGCTGCCTAGATCTGAGCAGCGCATTTGATTTTGTGAATTATGATATTCTCTGGAGCAAATTGCGCGACAGCGGGACGCATAAGAAAGTCATCGATATATTTAGGTGCTGGTACGGAAACCAAACAAACAATGTAAGGTGGGGAGGCGCGACTTCTGGTAACTACAAATCAGAGTGTGGAGTACGCCAATGAGGGCTCACCTCGCCGGATATGTTCAACATATATATAAACGGCCTGTTAAGTGCACTGAGTAGCACCAGAATAGGATGTCATTTAGGTAATGTGTGTGTTAACAACTTGAGCTTTGCAAATGATATGGTGCTGCTTAGTCCATCGAGTGGTCTGAGGAAACTGCTTTCAATCTGTGTACAGTATGAAAATGTTCATGGATTGAAACGTGGACAAAACAGAGATGATGATTTCCAGAGCAGGCAAGGGTCCGGAAAGGGTGCCTGAAGTTAGATTAAGTGGTAGGGTTATTAGTGTGGTGCAGCAATTTAAATATCTGGGTCATCAGATGGACGAATATCTCAGGGATGACCTAGACATAGAGAGGGAAAGAAGGGCGCTTTCGGTACGGTGTAACATGCTTGCACGCAAATTTTATTACTGTAGCAGGGATGTTAAGGTGATGCTATTTAGAGCATGCTGCCAATGTTTTTACACCTGCCCTCTGTGGACAAAATTTAAGAAATCTTCTCTGAACTCCATAAGGGTACAGTACAAGGAATCTAACGGTGCTTGCACTGTTAGATTTCAGAAACGCTTTCAATAACGTGGATTTTGATGTGCTTCTTGGGACTATGCATTCTCTTAACGTATCTCCAACAGTAATTGGCTGGTTTCGCAGTTACCTGTCTGGTCGCCGGCAGTGTATACGTATAGATGATTCTCATTCATCCTGGTGTAGTACTACTGCAGGCGTGCCGCAGGGTGGCTTTTTATCACCTCTTCTTTTCGCAATTTTTATAAATTCTATCTCTGACAATCTTCTTTCCTCTTACCACCTTTATGCAGACGACCTTCAGATCTATTCTCAGGCTTCTGTGGATCGACTACCTGAGGCTATAGGTATGATTAATATAGATTTAGCAAAAATAACTGAGTGGAGTCGTGCACATGGCTTACAAATTAATCCCCTAAAGACACAGGTTATTGTTGTCGGCAGCTCGAGAATGATAGCCAGGGTCGCACCTTCCTCAACTACTCCTGGATGGTAATGCTCTGCAGCTCAGCCGTGAAGTTAAAAATCTTGGTATCTGAAGACGCTAGTAGGCAGGGAATTTTCTTGATGACGGTGCCGAGCGGTGGTGTATAAAATAAAAGCTTATTTTTGATAATCACTTGAAATATAATAATAAAAGATGGAATAGCTAGGTACATTAATTTCGTACGCCGCGTGGCTTCTTGTCGAGTGAGTGGGCGCAGACGCAGAGTCGAATGAACTGGTCGGGAAGATGGCCGACCTGTCGCAGTTGGAACGAGCCGTAGTGTTGCCCGCTCCCGTCGGTCAGCATGCATTAGTAGAAAATGCATGCTAGGCGTTAACAGATTGCCGCCCCAGGAACGAAAGGTATGTCCATCACAGGCAGCGGACACAGTCGATTAAAGGCTCGTCGTAGGGTTCCGGAGCTGGTGAACACGTCGGCGACGCGCGCCACGCCGTCGGAGCCGGGATGCAGGCGGATAACGCGCCCGAGCAGCCATCGGTTGGGAGGAGCCTGATCGTCCTTGACAAGCACCATCTCGTCTAAGTGAAGCTGTCCTCCTGCTTTGCGCCATTTCTGTCGTTTTTGTAGTTCTGCAATATATTCTTTGTAGAAACGTGTCCAGAAATGGGCTTTCAATTGTTGCGTCCTCTTATACCGTGAGAGAGTATGTATATTAACGCCGTCCTTGACTAGAGGAGAAGGTAATAATGTAATTGTTCGTCCAATTAAGAAATGTGAGGGCGTGAGGGCTGCAAGATCAGAAGGATCTGTTGACATTGGAGTGAGAGGTCTCGAGTTGAGAATGCCCTCAATTTGCACAAGAACCGTATTCATCTCTTCATAAGTTAAATTTGTAGATGACACCACTCTTTTTAAATGAAACTTGACAGACTTTACCGCACCCTCAGCTAAACCATTGAAATGCGGACTGTAAGCAGGCGAGAATTTAAAATTTACTGATAAGGTTGCCACGTTTTCAGTAATATTATTAGAATTTTGTTTAAGGAATTTAGACAACTCATTACATGCGCCTACAAAATTTCTACCATTGTCTGAGAAAATGTTAGTGGGTTTGCCTCTACGAGCGATGAATCGATTTAACGCCGCTAAGAAAGTTTCAGTACTCAGATCGGTTACAAGTTCGATATGCACTGCCTTAATAGCCAAACATATAAATATACACAAATAGGATTTTATTAATTGACTGCCTCTACCTTTTCGGTTCAATATCATTACCGGACCCGCGTAATCAACTGCAGTGTTAGAAAATGGATATTCAGCATGCAAACGTTGTTCAGGGAGGTTACCCATTATTGGTTGATAAACTTTCCCTGAAAAACGACAACATTTAATACATTTATGTACAATTTTTCGAGCAAGGTTTCTACCACCGATAACCCAAAATTTATGCCTTAAAGTGGCTAATAGCAGTTGAGGTCCTGAATGCATGAGCAATGTATGATATTGATTGAATAAAAGTGTTGTGATATAATGTGATGAGTGTAGGAGTATGGGATGCTTTGTATCGTAATCATAAAATGAGTTAGATAATCTTCCGCCTACTCGAAGCAAATTATCATTACTATTAAAGAATGGGTTTAAATTAAGTAACTTATTTTTAGTAGGTAACTGCTTGCCATTTTTTAATAAATCATATTCTTTTAAGAAATGTTCGCGTTGTGCTAATCTGCATAAAGAGTTTAACGCTGAATTGAGTTCATGAATTCGTAAATGACCTGTAGACTTCTTATTTTTATATAAACAATTATTAATAAAGCGATGTACATAAGCTATGACGCGTTGCAGTTTACTGAAACTAGAAAATCGTTTAATAAATTCAGAAAAATAATCTTCTGTTATATCTGTTGATAAATTACACTTAACCCGATATTCAGGTAACTCTGAGTCTGAAATTACTTTTTCTGCCAATTGAGCGGCTAGGACAGCACCGCAGAGCTCCAGCCTTGGTATTGTCATCGGTTTAATGGGAGCTACGCGACTCTTTGCTGTGACTAAATGAACTGAAACATCATTGTTCTCAGATATTGATTTTACATATACACATGCAGAATAGGCTTGTGTTGATGCGTCACTGAACACATGAAGTTCAATTTTTAATGGGAATTCACATATTATATGTCTTGGAATTCTAATTTTATTTATGTGAAGTAATGAATTTACAAAATTTTGCCACATAATTTGAATTTCTTTCGGAACAACCTCATCCCATGTAATTTTAGAAGACCACAATTTCTGCAATATTATTTTTGCTGGAAGTAAGCATGGGTTAACTAAACCCAATGGGTCAAAAATCTGTGATGTGATAGATAATATTGTTCGTTTGCTAACCTCTGCAGTCTCTTTAATATTTATAGAAAAAAGTAACTTATCTTCCTTACAAGCCCAAAGTAAACCTAAAGTCTTTGAGTATTCATTATTGCTGAGATTAAGTAAGTCATCATCACTGTCTTGTTGTATAATACAATTAATAATTTTGGTATGGTTAGAATGCCATTTTCTTAAATGAAATTGCCCCTTTTTTAGCAGTTTAATTACATTTTTACAAAGTTCTACAACATCTGACTCAATCGAGCCTCCTGAAATGAAATCGTCAATATAGAAGTCATGTTGAATAACCTCAGAAACAGACTTGTCAGGACACTCTAAGCCTAATTGTTTTAAGCATCTGGTAGCGAGATAAGGCGCAGATGCGGTACCGTATGTAATAGTATTAAGCTTATAAAGTTTGAGTTCTTCATGAGGTTCGAATCTCCACAAGATTTGTTGCAGTTCACGCTGTTGAGCATTACAGTTAATCATACGGTACATTTTTTCAACGTCAGCTGTCACGACAAATTTATGCTGTCGCATTCTTATTATAATACTAATTAGGTCGTCTTGTACGGTGGGTCCGACCATCTGTATGCTATTGAACGACTGACCTGAACTTGTCACCGCAGACGCATCAAAAACAACTCGCAACTTTGTGGATAAGCTAGTTTCACGTACAACGCCATGATGGGGTAATATACAAGCATGTTTATCTTTTTCAGGATTATCATTGACTGTCATGTGACCTAAGGCAATGTTTTCTTTCATAAATTCACAGTTATGTTTTTTTAAATAAAGGTTCTTTGCGAAATCTGCGTTCTAAAGACATAAATCTAGACAAAGCTTGCTCATATGAGCCACCAAGTAGATCAGGAGTTCCTTTTAAAGGTATGGTAACTAAAAAACGCCCATCTGATTCACGCTTTGTATTGGATATAAAACTGTGTTCACATTCCTGCTCTTCTTTGGATATTTGTTTACGTGTAGGTATTGCTCCTAATTCAAAAAACTGAGCCAGTTGATCTTGAAGCTGAGTATCAACTGTTATAGCATGGTTGCAGTGGACTGTATGTGATTTATGATGGGTTTGAGCTAAACCCGAAATTAACCAACCAAACTTGGTTTCGCATAATGTGGGTTTGTTTTTTCCTAATGAAATATTATTGGAGTTAAGTACTCTCCAAAAGATATCCGCCCCAAGAAGCATGTCTACTTGAGAGGGAGTATAAAATGTTGGGTCCGCTAATTTAATGTGTTGCGGTATATTTAATGACGCGTAATCTATTTGTGTTGTTGGTAATGATTGTGTAATGTTAGGTACAATAAAGCAATCAATATTTTCCTTGTATGGATTAATGAGAAAGGATATAATGACCTCACAACGTTTAGATAACCGCGAGGTTTGGCAATTCAACCCTTCAACTAAAGAGGATGTTGACACGGTAGGTAAATTAAGTTTTGCACATAAGTTTTCAGTCATGAAACTTGAGGTGCTTCCATTATCTAACAATGCGCGTACGGTGTGCTTTACACCAAAAGCATCTTCAACATGAATTAAAGTAGTTGACAGAAGTACACAACTTTTCTGTATAGCAGATAAGGCAACATTATTATTGAAAGAACTAATGTTTTGTGTTTCAGGTATAGGTGGCGACGTCACAGGGGGTGCAGCAGCACACAGAACTACGTTACTACTGGCAGCCGATGCAGGTAAGTTGGAGGATATGGATGAGTTAACACTATAATTATGCAACAAACTATTGTGTGGCTCATTGCAGATGCGGCAATATCCGAACCTACACACACTGACATCATGCCCTTGTCGCAGGCAGTTCAAACACAGTTTAAGTGATTTAGCCTTTTGAATTTTGTTTTCTAATGATAAAGATCTAAACTTTGGGCACCGATAAATGGCATGGTTGTTTTTGCATAACGGACAAACATATGACTTTCCTGACAAAGGTGTTTGAGAGCTGACTATTAAAGATTTATGACGATTATGTGTAACGTCGCTGTGCCTACGCTTTATGTGAGCTTCCTCCATTGTTTCCAATAGATCAGAACGATTCTTCAAAAAATCATTAAAATTGGTGAGTGTAGGCAATTCCTTAATTGTGTTACGGTAAGTTTCCCACTCACGACTAGTGATGGGATCTAACTTATTGGAAACAATGTGAATAATGAGAATATCCCAATGCTCCGTGGGTAATTTAAGTGTTTTTAAAGCTCGTATATTTCTATTTACAGTATCAATTACTCTTCGTAAAGAAGTTGATGATTCTCTAGTCAATGTTTCAATATTAAAAAGAGCTTGAATATGATTGTTCACAAGAAGCCTTTTGTTATTAAATCTGTAGTATTTAAGAATGCGTTATACGGCCACACCGTGAGCCTTTTTGTATCTGTAGCATGCGTTGAATAAACAGTCAAGTCATGACCCCCGCCTTTTATTGACGTTACACTGGCGACGAGCGAATTATTTTACTATTTACATCAGTAAAACATATCAATGTTACTATAGTTAGCAAATAACTTAAGTAATAAATTAACTTAAAGTATTAGAAGTGTCCATTTCAAGATGCCTATCGGAAAATTGGAGCCATTCGATGTAAATTCAAAACAGTGGCCGGCATACATACGTCGAGTACAACAGTTCATTTTATTGAACGAAATAAAGGATGAATTACGAGTGCCTATGCTAATAACTGTTGTGGGCGAAGCTACATATTCGCTTATGTGCGATTTATGTTCGCCAGCGCACCCCGAGTCGAAGAAATTTGAAGAGCTGGTGAAAATTGTGTCCGACCACCTGGAACCACAGCGTTCTGAGATCGCCGAGCGGCACGTGTTCCGACTACGAAGACAAAGGACCGGTGAACCACTCGTAGAATACTTACAGTGCCTAAAGCATCTTGCAAGTACTTGTAATTTTAAAAGCAATCTAGAAGAGAACCTACGTGACCAGTTTGTCTCAGGTTTGGCGAGTGAGGCAATGCGTTCTAGAATATTCGCGGAGAAAAACATACAATATAAGGAGGCGGTGGAGTTAGCACTGGCTCTAGAGGCCGCAGAGAAGCATGCGGAGGTGAGCGGCAGCAGTGTGGCAGCCAGGACCTCGGGTGCAGGCGGCGAGGCGGGCGAAGGCCTGCACTACGCGCAAGCGAGCCGCGGGCGCAGGCGACAGCCGCCCGCCGCGGCGCAGGCCGAGCGGGGCGCGAGCGCGAACGGCGCGAGCTCCTCGGCTTGCTGGCGGTGTGGCAAGGCGCATCGTCCGGATAAGTGTCGGTTTATCCACTACAATTGTGATGAGTGCAATCAAAGAGGTCACTTGAAGGTGATGTGTAAACAAGTGCGTTTTAGTGGTCGGAAAGACGGTCGACAAAACTATGTCAGTAAAGAGGTTAGTGCGGATGATTCGGACGAGATGTATAACATACAAGTGTCAGCTGAAGGTAACAAACCGTATTTCATTACTCTGTGTATAGACGGTAAGAATGTTGAGTGTGAAATTGACACAGGTAGTCGCATCTCGGCAATTAGCGATGGAATGTACAAGCGTTTATTCTCACATAAAGCTATTATAGATGATAACTCAATTCTACGTTGTTACTCCGGTACGAGAATCAAATCACTAGGGTATATTAGCGTGGATGTATGTATGAATGATATCAAGATACCCTCTGTACCGTTATATGTTATCGAAGGTGGCGCACGACCACTGTTAGGACGTGAATGGATAAGAGCGCTTAATATCAATCAAATTAACCTTCACCAAATGTGTGATGACGGATTTGTGAGCCGCTTATGTGCGGAATATCCCGAAGTTTTCACAGAAAAGTTAGGTGCTTGTAAGCGAGTCATTCGTCTACAAGTGTCAGATAGCGAGCCGGTGTACCTGCGCGCGCGGCCGGTGCCGCTAGCCCTGCGCGTCCGTGTGGAGCGGGAGCTAGCGCGTCTGGAAGCTGATGGCACTATTTACAGAGTCGACCACTCCGACTACGGTACCCCTATTGTTCCGGTGGTCAAACAGAATGGTGAGATACGTATCTGCGGTGATTATAAGCTCACGATTAATCCAAAATTAAAACGCGACTATTACCCGTTACCACGCATTGAAGAGCTATTTGCGAGTCTCAGCGGCGGGGATAGGTATTCAAAAATAGACCTTAAACACGCATACGAACAGTGTTTGTTAACGGAGGACTCGCAGCCGTATACTACGATTACAACACATGTCGGGTCGTTCGTTTACCGTCGCACGCCGTACGGATTGTCATGTATACCCGAGAAGTTTCAAAAGATAATCGAGGAGACCTTACGTGGAGTGCCGGGCTGCGTGGCCTTCATGGATGATATCTGTGGGACAGGGTCTGATGATGAAAACCATATGCGGAATCTGAGAGCTGTACTCGAGCGGTTACGCGCTATGGGGCTAACTGTGAAATTGAGCAAGTGTCAATTTTTACAAAAAAGCGTCAACTATTTGGGATTCATAATTGATAAAGAGGGTTTGAGGCCCGACCCAGCCAAGCTTGAGGCTATTTCTAGCGCGCCTAGGCCCGGGAATGTAACAGAACTTAAAAGCTTTTTGGGAATGTTAAATTACTATGGTAAATTTATTCAAAATTTAAGTACATTGCTTTACCCGTTACATAATCTGTTAAGGAAAGATAATGACTGGAAGTGGGACTCAAGTTGTGAGCGAGCGTTTGAGGAAGCCAAGCATACCCTCCTTAGCGAGCGGGTGCTAGCTCATTACGAGGAAGGGCGGCCGCTAGTGCTGTCGGTGGACAGCAGCGCGTACGGGCTGGGGGCGGTGCTGGCACACCGCTACCCGGACGGCAGCGAGCGCCCAGTCAGCTGTGTGTCGCGCACGCTATCGCCCGCCGAGAGGAACTACAGCCAACTAGACAAGGAGGCTCTCGCAATGTTTTTTGGAGTTATAAAGCATCATCATTACTTATTTGGCCGGCAATTTGTGCTGCGTACTGACCATCAGCCGTTAACACATATTTTTGGGCCTAAAGGTGGAATCCCGCAGACAGCCGCTAGTAGGTTACAGCGCTGGGCAACTCGTTTAGCTGCCTATGACTTTAGGGTTGAATTTGTCCGGTCAGCGGAAAATGGGCCGGCTGACGCCTTATCGCGCTTACCCTTACCTCAGGAAGGCCGTTCGATGGAGACAGTTACGTACATTAATCTAATAGAGGAGTCTTTACCTATTAGTTTTAAAGATATTGCGAAAGAAACGGAGAAGGATTCAGTGCTTTGTAAGATAAAGGGATATGTATCTTTCGGCTGGCCGTCTTTTGTCGCGAATGAGGAGGAGAAGCCCTATTTTGCTAGAAGACAAGACATGGTATTAGACTTGGGTTTCTTAATTTATAAATACAGAGTAGTTATACCCACTACCCTACAAAAAGAAATCCTAAAAGAGATTCACGAGGGGCACTTAGGAATAGTGAAAATGAAAAATTTATCGCGGAGCTATGTATATTGGCCTAATATAGATAGGGACATCGAGGAAACATGCGGTGCTTGTGACGCATGTCGCAAAGTCCGCGACTCGCCGCCGCGAGCTCCACTCCATCCGTGGGAGTTCCCGCTGCACCCGTGGCATCGGGTACACGCCGACTTCGCTGAATGCGCCGGAAAAAAATACTTAGTGATGGTAGATGCATACTCGAAATGGATCGAGGCTTTAGAAATGCGCAGGACGGACGCATCGTCCACCATTAGAATGTTTCGAAGTACTTTCGCAAGATTCGGTCTACCATCCCAACTCGTTACAGACAACGGGCCTCCATTTTTTTCCTACGATTTTAAAATGTTCTGTAAGAGAAACTGTATTGTACATGTGACCACTGCCCCTTACCGACCACAAGGAAATGGTGCAGCAGAGAACGCGGTTAAAACAATTAAAAAGGCGATCAAGAGAGCCCTACTCGAAGGCGAGGAGGTAGCCACGGCACTTAGCAAGTTTTTATTTCAATATAGAAATTGTGAACATGCTACAACGGGCGTATCCCCAGCTATGGCGCTGCAGGGGCGTCGTCTGCGCGCGCGCCTGGACGCGCTGCGGCCCGATCTGGCACGCGTGGTGCGCGATGCGCAGCGTAGACAGGTGCAGGCGGTGCAGGGTACCGAGCGGGCACTTGCACCTACCGATCCGGTACTGGTACGCGACTATACTGGCGGGGGGAAAAAGTGGGCGACGGGCACGGTTGTACAACAAACGGGACCCGTGTCCTATAAGGTAGATGTGGGGGGTTCCGTGTTGAGAAGACATTCCGATCAACTAATTAATACTAATAATAAAAAACGTTTTTCATTGACTAGGACAGGTACACCGGTTCCCCAGGAAGTAACTACAGTAACGACTCAGCAGGAGTCAGCGTTGTCGACACCAGTAGGTAGGGAGACAACAGATACTAGGGAGGATGCGACCGAGGGCGAGGGCAGCCAGACTCCAGTTTCGAGAACCGAATCCGAACCAGATCCCCCGGAGTCTTCGCCACCGCCGCCGGTCAGATCCGCTCGTACAATACGTGCACTTAAACGGGCTCAGAGAAACTAATGTAGGAAATGTTAGCCGCCTGGGTGGGCTACATACTTATTGGTATCTTAGTTGCATAAATAGGATTTTGGGTGTTATCGAGTATATGTATCTGTGCCCAGAATAAATGTATATTTTATATGTTAAAAGAAATTTAAAAGTATTGAGGTACAGTGTGGTCAAGTTATATGTATGTCAATGTATCTGTTTGGTTTATATAGTATGTAACACATAGGGTTGTGCCTTTGATTAAGAAGGGAGAAAATGTAGTATTTAAGAATGCGTTATACGGCCACACCGTGAGCCTTTTTGTATCTGTAGCATGCGTTGAATAAACAGTCAAGTCATGACCCCCGCCTTTTATTGACGTTACAAAATCGATCACAAAGAAGATCCCAAGCCACATCATAATTGTCAGCTGAGAAATCAAGCGAACGTATGATCAGTGCTGCACTATCTTTTAATGCTGCACGAAGATAGTGAAATTTATTAATTTTTGGTATAGACGAGTCTGTGTGTATAAGTGAAGAAAATGTATCGTGAAATTCCAACCAGTCTTGACAATGACCCGAAAAGCTAGGTAAGTGTATAGTAGGAAGTTTAAGTTTTGGCCCACCTCCATGTGCATTATCAGAACCTGCAACCGATCCGGAGCTGGGGCCGGCGCGGGTGTCCACGGAGGCAGCATTCACCGCTAACACTTCTCGAGCGAGCGCGATCGTACTGAAGTACTGCGTCTCGAAGGCTTCGCGCTCGGTGAAGTGTTCATCTGGAATTTCACATGCGGTTTCTATGTCAGACTGAATGCTATCGAAATCCACATAAAGTTCTTCTATTTTTGTTAAGCGTATTGACAGCTCATTGAATTGCAGCTTAGTTAAGTGCTGGCAACTCTCTGTATTGAAAGCGGACGGCTATTTAAAATGCTTTCAATCTGGACGAGTACAGTGTTAAGCTCTTCATACGTTAGGATTTGATTACCTATAGCCCTCTTTAGGTGCGTTTTAACGGATTTAACATTGCTTTCATAGATGCCTCCGAAATGAGATGCAAGTGGGGGATCACGTTTGAATTGTATACGTAAGTCTGCCGAGTTTTGATCTATGTATTTGTTGTGACTTTCAGATGTTAGAAATGCGTGTAGTTCGTCAATTTTTCTTTTAGCACCAACAAAATTAGTACCTCCATCACTCAGAATCATTGAAACAGGTCCACGTCTACTAATGAAGCGCTTAAATGCAGCCAAAAACATTTCCGATGTTAAGTCTGACACTAATTCCAAGTGCAAAGCTTTAGTTGTCAAACATACAAATAATCATAAATATGCTTTAACACTTTTTACACCGCGACGGCGATAAGGCGTTACGTGGAATGGACCGGCGTAGTCGACGCCAGTAAAAACGAAACCTTTGACTTCACTTACCCGAAAAGGGGGAAGATCTCCCATCATAGGGAAAGTATTCTTAGGTCTGACCTTGAAACAAGCATTACAATTTTGTACGCGTTTGCGTATCATACTCCTAGCAGAAAGAATCCAATAACGTTGTCTAAGAAGCGCTTGAAGTAGGCTAGGGCCAGCGTGAGCATTTACAATATGAGCGTGGTCGACTAACAAGTGGACCACCGGATCTTTAGCAGGCAAAACTATTGGATGGCGCTGAGAAAAGTTTAATTGAGCGTTGTTCAAGCGTCCGCCTACACGAATAATATTGTCTTTGTCAATGAACGAATTTAATTTTTGTAAGGCGGGAGTATTTTTACCGTTAAAATGTGTCTTTTGAATGCTGCGAATTATATATTTTTCTGCGATTTCTAAGTCTTTAACAGAAATTTGTTGACGCGACTTTAATATTTTTGCAAACCGCAAAACGTAAACTACGGCGTGAATGTATTTGTTCCATTTTGAAACGCGGTTAGCTATCTTCTGTAAGACGTCAGAGTCTTCATCAATATTTTTAGTGGTAAGCGTGGCGAATGTAGATGCTTTAGTTTCCGGCAAATCATTGATAGGTAAATGAGTAGAACGTTGAACGGGTCATTCGTTGAGAGGGCTAGCGAGCCACGATGGACCGTGAAACCATAATTTGTTATCTATGAGTTTACTAGGCATGACAGGTCGTGAAATGATGTCGGCTGGATTCTCATTACCAGGTATATGGAACCAATGTCGCGCCGGCAAGTTCTCATTGATAGCAGAAATACGATTAGCAACAAACGTTTGAAATCTAAATGGTGGTGCGCGGATCCATGACAACGCTACTGTCGAATCGGAAAAAGCGATGGTTTCATTTATATGAACGCGTTCACTGATGGAGTCGCGTACGGCTACAATTAAGTTCGATAACAAGAGAGCCGCGCAAAGTTCCAGACGGGGTAGGGTGACAATATTACTTGCTGAAGCAACTTTAGATTTTGAGCAAAGTAGCGCTACTTGACCCACGTCGCTATCACTCTGGCTGACTCTAATATAAACAGCGGCGCCGTAACATTTTTCGCTCGCATCAGCGAAACCTATAAGCGAAATATTAATAGAATTTTCGAAAATACCTATATGACGCGGAATTTTGATATTTTCTAACAAGTGAAGCTCGTTTTGAAATTGAGTCCATTGATTTTCAATGCACTCAGGGACCTCTTCATCCCAATCTAAATTGCGTTTCCAACATTCTTGGACAAGTAATTTTAAAAGCGCGGTTACCGGGCCGAGTAATGAAAGCGGATCGAAAAGTCTCGCGGTTACCGAAAGTAGGGTGCGCTTAGTACATGAGGAATGGCTAGCTTTGACCTTGAAGAAGAAGGTGTCTTCATTCGTTGTCCATTGAAGTCCTATAATTTTAACACTATTTTCTTCATCAAAGTGAACGACGTTAGGGGGTTGCTTATCAATCGGAATAAGTTTCGATAACTCAGGACTGTTCGTAACCCATTTTACGAGATTGAACCCTCCGGCTTTGAAAAGCTGTGTGAGCTCGTCGTATAACCGCTCAGCTTCGGCGACGGTTCCAACGGACGAGACATAATCATCGGTATAAAAATGACGTTCAGCAGCCCAGGCGGCAGCTGGAAAGCGCTGACCTTCGTCGTCAGCGAGTTGTCGCACGACGCGCATCGCCAGGTATGGCGAACTTGAAATGCCGAAAGCCACGCGGGAGAAAGAATAGGTAGCAATCTCGTCTTCCGAATTAAAGCGGAAGAGTATACGTAGAAAGCGGTGATGTTGTGGATCCACTAGAACTTGAAAGTACATTTTTTCTATGTCCGCCGACAAAGCTATCTCAAAAAGGCGTAAGTTAATAAGTAAGTCAAAAATATTAGCCTGTAAATTAGGTCCGGTGTATAAAATGTCATTAAGTGACTTATTCGAGCTAGTTTTACAACTAGCGTCTAGAACAATTCTAGTTTTAGAAGTAGTCTTCTCTGGTCGATAGATGGCGTGGTGCGGAATGTAGTAGCACGGACCGGGTGCGGGTTCGACTTCGCGTTTGTGGTAACCTTTGTCGATGTATTCTTGAAGTGTCGCGTTATAATCTTTGCGTAGTTCAGGGTAAGCGTTAAAACGTTTTTCTAAACATAATAAGCGCGAGCGAGCAATATTTATCGAAAGTCCGAGTTACGTCGGTTCATTCTTGAACGGCAGCGAAACAATGTAGCGACCGGTATCGTCGCGCGAGTAAGTGTCTTGAAAGATTCGCTCGCAAGCCGCGTCGTCAGGGCTCAAATGTTTTTTGTGAGGTACACTATCTAATTCCCAAAAACGTTGGGTTAAGTCCTCCAGCGTAGGTTCAATCACTGCGTGAAACGATTGGTTGTTATCATGATGACTCGGGTACGGGGCGCAATTCGCCTTTCCCATCACCACAAAACCTAGCGAGGTTTCTACACCAACTACCGAATTACCGGGAGCAGTAATTTTTCGCGGTCCTAATAAGAACGGGAACAACTCATTACTAATCAAACAATCAATGTCCGCGGGCGAATGAAACTCGTCATCTGCTAATGGTAAATCCTGCAAGTGTTGCAACTCGGATCTTTTAACGAAGGCGTTAGGAATTTTGTCCGTGATTGTATCAATAACACGGGCGTTTATCGAATAAGTACAGCGTGCGTCCAAGCGAGAATGAATCGTAAATTTAGCGAAACCTATGATAGGTTTTTCAGTGAGACCTATACCTTTGACCGTAGAAGGTGCATGCGAAATATTTAAATTTAAGCGGTCACAACAAGATTTAGTAATAAAATGACTCATTGAGCCACTATCGAGAAATAGTCTCATTTTAAAGCGTTCGCCTGCGTCGTTATATACGTATACAACAGCGGTAGGCAAAAGTACAGTCGTATCAGAAGCGACGAGTCTACGCGAACATGACATATATGCACTGGTATTGTTATCGTGAATAGAATGCGTTTGCGGAGCGAGCGGCGCTTGTAGCGCGTTATCATAAGGCTTAGAATTGCGTGAGTCGGTGGGCGCGGGCGGAGACCGCGGCGAGAGCGAGCGCGGCGGCAGAGGTTCGTCTACTGCGCGCCAGGTGGCGCTAGAATCGCATGTGGTTGAAGCGACGAGAGGACGACTGCGCGTCTCCGGACGACGGCCGTTGCTACTCGCGGGATTAGATTCAAATCTAGATTGTGAATCGATATGTAGTTGCGTGTGATGCATACGATTGCATATAGTACATCGGTTATATGAGCGGCACGAATTTAAATTATGAAAACCTAAACAATTCGGGCATAAATTATTGTTGCGAACGAAATCATTCCTAGCGTTGGCGTTTAATTTTAGAAACAAATCACACCTATATAAAGGATGAACATTATCATTTTTGCAGTAGGCACACTTTGGAAAGTTGTAATTATTCTGAGCTACAAATGATTGCAATGGGGCTTTGTTAGTAGGTTTGTTATACTGCGGGGTGAATGACCTTTTCTGAACTTTATTAATTGAATAGGTATTTGTAACTTTAGGTACACTGTGGTTACCGCGAAGGAGATGTATCTTACTCTGTTCCTTTATAAACTTTGATAATAGCTCAAATGTAGGTATTTTTATATCACGATGCGCTTGCTCGAATATATTCACAGTGTCTTTGTCGAGTTTAGATAATGCGATGTGGGTAAGAATGAAATCCGAGAGATCGGTTATGCCTAACTGTTTTAGAGCGGATTGAGCAGCACAGAATTTTTCTATGAACTCGTCAAGGGACGTAGTTGACGGGGACTGACTACCTTTGAAGTTCAGCATTTGTTCTAGATACATCGTTGCTAATGTGCGTTTGTCTTGATATTTATCTACAAGAGCGTCCCACAGAATAGAATAGTTGCTAGCAATCGGCGGGATTCCTGCGCAAACACTGAGGGCTTTGCCGGACAATTTACCTACTAAGTATTGTACCTTCTCGGCGTACGATAAGTTTGAAGTGTTGTGAATTAGCGTAGTAAAGTTTTCATAAAACATAACCCATTTATTGGGTGTGCCATCGAATGACATTAACTCCAAAGCAGGCAGTTTGCGACTTAGTACATCGTTATTTTTTGAATTGTGTACCGCTTCAGATTTAACAGATTGCGACCGAGCGATACTTATTTCACTCTCTACGGACTTAATGTGACAATAAAGTTCATCGAATGATATCAATGGCGCAAAGTTGGGAACAGCCTTGGGATTAGCGGACAAAATGGCGATATTTAACTGATCAGACACTTCAATATATTCCCTGCGAGTATTCTCTAAAGATTTAATTCGAATAAGAAACGTTTTTGTCGCTTTATCATCGTCGCAATCGAGACTCAGATCGTACAAATTTTGAATTATTTTAAATAAACTTTGCTGTTTTGCAGTGAGCATTTTAACATTGTTTTGCAACGACGACAAATCGGATGTTTCAGGCATTTTGAAATATAAATCACAACACAGAAATAATAAACAACACACAATAGAATAACACAAATTATGAAAATATGCAACAGGTTAAAATAGTTAGCAAAGTTTCTAACAGGTAACAAAATGGCGGTGTATTTTTGCAAAGTGTATTCGAATAAAAATGTTTGAAAGTTATAGGTATTTTAGCGAAAAAATATAAGGAGAATATGAAAGATATGTATGAAATAGCGTGTATTTAGCGTAAATAAGGCGTTTTGAATTGCGTGAGAGTGCGTTTGTAGCGGGTAGGTATTTTGTATGTATTGAATCGCGTGGCGTGGGTTGGGTAAAAAATACAAAATAACTGCGTAAATGACTGTAAATAGCGTAAATATATAGAAATAAGGATGGATTCGGATCGTAGGACCAAACTTTATGGTGAAAAATAATAATTGTAGCTTATAGGAGTGGGAAATGGATGAATGGTGAACTTACTTGTTTTGCTTGGCGTTAGTTCCTTCGATACTGGTTCTTCTTCACCATAAGTTCAAAATGCGTGCGCGAGTCGCGAGCAAAAAAACCCGGCGCCGGGATATATTGAATTTTGAGAAGTGAGAAGCGCCTGTGAGGCGTGCGTGCGCGTCGGAGTCGAACGAAAGAAGGACGAACCGGCAGTTGCTTGATGAACGCTGGAGCTTGGAACTCATTCTTGTCGTTCCTTCGTTCACCATAGGAGAGGTAGGGAGTGTCATAGACTAAATCGATATAAATAGATAAAGGACTGTGGCGGTAATTGTGTAGTGTGTGCTTTAAGACTAGATGGCGCTAACAGTAGCTATTGATTGAATTGGAACCATTACATGAAGTTTATTCAGAAATAGTGCGAGACTAACCATAGTATTCTACCTGCGTGAGTTTACAGTCGTTCATTAATAAGAGGCAGTTTCGCTACCCACATACATAGTATCGCTATTTGTGGACAGAGTATCGGCTGTAGTATCAGTTAATAAGTTATTATTGCGATCAGTTTCATGAACAAAAGTAATTAACTCATCTGTGCATCCGTTGAGTAATGCCAATCTGGATAAAGCTGTTGTCGCAGGCTATCGGTGTCGTAACAACCATCGCTTTGCTTGTAGTCCAATTGAAAGTAAACTCTAACTAAAATGTTAGTTTTATGTCAGATACAGTCACACACACATTAGTAACACACTGAAATCAGCCGAAGCCTGACTGGTAGGCAAGGTGGCTAGGGCATGGGTACGTGTCTAGCGCCCATAGTTATATAGTAAAGGATTCGTTGGGGACCAGGCGGCGCTCTGTGATGTCGTACTATATTACGATGCTTTATTTGTTTACCACGGATAAAAGGAGGTTCGTCAGCGCCTCTTCTGTCTTCTCATACACACTTCTTCTGCTTCTATACTCATGAGTGTCTGACCTTATTTTAAAGTCTTGCAATGCCGTGTACATTACATAGTGCCAACGTGGTTAGATGTGGAAGCAACACTAAGCCGGCGGCTATCTCGTGTTTACACTGTAATCCACGCATTATAAGCGGCTGCAGTGTTGTCTGTGACGTCACCGCCATGTCGGTACCCATCTACACGTCTCAGCATATACCTAGGCTGTCAATCTACTAGTCCTTTCGAGATTGTTCTATTCCTAAATCTTATTGCACACTTAATTCCACCACACGGTCAATCGATTTAATGCTACGACTTTCGTAGCACTTGCTACGATCACCAGACTGCTACGAATAGCTACAGGCGCTAAATTAATCTATTTTGTAGCAAATGTAAGTATATGAGAGTATTTCTATCAATTTAAGGTGAAAGCAGATAAACCGGTAAGCGTTTATCGACACTTTTATTATTAAAGCTAACTTAATTATTAAGGATCCTTGTTATATAAGAAGTATTACTCTTACGTAGCGGACCCTGGGCATATTATTGAAAAGGCATATTAAGGAAAGTTATGTCTGGGTGTATAAGCAGTAATGATATATTATATAAACAGGGTATATGTGGGCTTTGTTCGGTTTTTCTCAGTTAATTTAGTTTACAAAGTTATAAACTTTTGTGGCCGAATTGTAAATCTCAGCAGAGCGCGGTTTCGTCGACAATAAATAAGAGATCGCTCGACAGCTAACAAGATAATTTCGTGAAGTTGTGAATATATGAAGCACATGCAGCATGT